>JAAAKG020047522.1:0-18583 GCA_010014905.2 Druon quercuslanigerum
CTTTTTATATACAGAAAAGAGAGTGAAGGAATGAATGTATGTATGCGTGGAACTTAGTGATGTATATACCGATCTCCGGCAAATATGACGCCGTCATCAAAGCACTTGTTCCTGGAGCTATGCATTTTTTTCCTAAAAAATAATGTTTCGGGCGATAGTCGGAGTAAGAGCCGTGATTTTTGGCTCAGTTTTGTGTTTGGTTTAACTTCTTAAGGATGCTTTTTACCTTCTTGAAGGGACTATGGTTGGATTTTAGCGTTGTTTTTCATTCCTTGTTGTTGGTGCAGTTACCCAACCTAAAGATGTTGGTTCTTCAATGTGGCTTTAGTGCTGTGGGTAGCTAAGGAATAGCTTCAACAGTCTGGAGCTAAGGCTTTTGTAAAAGGAAAGAAGCTGCTGGTCTACAATAAACCTCTCGGATTTCAAAATTGATGAACTCCAAGGGTAATCAAATCTGAAAAATACTTTCTTCATTGACACTGTTTCTCATCCCGCAACGACAGTCAAGAAAGCTACCAGAACAAGGCAAAATTGTTCTGGTTCCTCATCCTCCACCTCCTCTGACAGTCAAATTGACAGATTTCTTAGTAAAGGGCCTGGAAATTCGAATAAACAAGTGAGCCGGACAGGGAGCCCGGTTTCCTAGCTAGTGGGTGCAGAGAGTTCGCAGAGCAATATAGATTCTGGAATGTGCATGGATTTACGACTTTTTCGGAGCTGGCCTCTTCCATCACCAATAATGATGTAATATGCCTCTCTGAAACCAGGTCCACGTTAACGGTAATATCTTGACCAGCCTAGCTACATAATTACACCTGCATAGTAAGTATAGCTTCTAGAGACAGTACCAGGAAGACCTAGCAGAGGTTTAGCTATATATGTTAATCGCTCGTCGTTAGGGTGCCAGGCTCCTGTCGAAGCGCTCGAGATATTGATTGATAAAATTGGCTCAGGGTATCCCAATATCCCGTGGGGGGAAGGGGGTGATTTTAACTCTCGTACAGGGGAACTGATTCAGCTTTCTGATGAATCTTTACCTGAGGATGTGGTAGTTTCTTCTTTCCGTTTAAATTGCAGATCTGAAAATGGTACCCCAGCACAATATACTTTCATGGGTCATCGGGGTAAAAGTGTAGTAGATCTCATTTTTTGTTTTGCGGAATCCTTCGGTTTGATTTCAGATGTTTCTGTTTTAGGGATTCCTATATTATCAGACCATTTACCAGTGTTTGTTAAAATGCCTGATGATAATTTAATTTCAAATGATGGGTTAAATAACTCTTTTGATTATCAGAAATTCTTCTGAAGGGAAAGAGCGTTGGAGGCATACACTGAGCAAATGTTAGTCTCGACTAGTGTTTCTTGTACTGGTGAGGTTGTGAAGGTATTGAACGAGAATCTCATATCTGCAATTTATGTAGTAGCGAGTAAGTAAGGCCTGCTTTTCAAACATTTTTGGTGAGTGCCAGAAAAAAACCTTGCTACGATAGAGAATGTGATATGGTGAGTCGTAAATTAAGACTCATTAAAAAATTAAGTCATCCCAATTTTCAGATCTAGATGTTAGTGAGCATAGGAAAATAAAGAAAGTTTACCTTGAGCTTCAAATTTTAAAAATAAAGAATTTTGAGTGTTGTTTGTTGAATACTCTTGCATCTTGCAATAACGCTAAAGCGTTCTGGGCAGCAGTGAATAGTTTTACAATAAAGCCTTCTTCAGTTAGTGGAATAAGTTTCGAACTTCACATTCACATTCTTTACTGGATTATACCATCTTGGAAGAGGAAGTACAAGAGAGCCTATTGTCGTGTAAGAGTAAAAAGGCCCTCGGTGAGGACGACATCCCTAATGAATTTTATTAATATGTTATTAATATGGTCAGCTTTTTTCGACAGAATTTGGAAATCAGAAAAAGTTCCTTTTGACTGGTCTAACATCCAAACCTTTATGCTTTTTAAAAAAGGTAATAGAGATGATCCATACAACTACATAGAAATTTTTTTGATAAATTCTATTGCAAAAATTTCCACCAGAATTCTGTCCTCAAGGCTGACGACACGGGCTTCAGTAGAAAACTGCCTTCTGGGGAGGCAGACAAGTTTTAGGGCTGGAAGGAGGTGTGCCGATCACATTTTTACCCTGAATGAATTAATTCAAATCCATCTAGTTATTTCGAAGCGTAAGGTCCTTGCGTTTTTCATTGATTTTAAAAATGAGTTTCCTTCAGTTTGATGATTTTCATTTCGATGGCTTTTTTTGTTGTACGTTAGTAATCCGGCCACAGCTCCCACTATGCCACAAAATACTCCTTGTAGCGGAGTGGTTCTTCGGCTCTTTAGCTCACCAGGTAATTTGGGTTAAATTAATTTTTCGGTTCTACGGCACATTTCATTCGTGTGTCTGGCAACCTCCTTTCTTAACCCTTATACGAGGGCTGTCCCAAAAGTATCCGACCTACCTCGATCTCTTGGCGCTTGATTTAGTCTTCGTAATCCGAGGGTGGCATCTTTCAAAGTAGTCCCCATTTGATTGATCACGACGCTTGTATCGATGTTTCCACTTGTTAAAGCACTCATGAAATTCAGACTTCGGAATCGTCTTTTGTGCATTCGTCGCATTAGTTTCAACAGTCTCTTTATCGTCGAATCGACGTCCCTTAAGAGGTATTTTCAATCGAAGAAACAGCTAAAAGTGGCAGGGACCTATATCGGGACTGTATGGAGGCTGGCGGAGCATCGCAACACTGTGTTTCAATAAATACTGCTGCACAAGGTTTGATGCGTGCGCTGGAGCATTGTCGTGATGAAGAAGCCAGTCACCGGTTTCCCAAAGTTGCGATCGTTTTCTCCTTATTGCAGCACGCAATCTTTTCAGAACTTCAACTTAGTACTCTTTGTTGATTGTCTGGCCTGTAGGAGCATATTCGTGATGCAAAACGCCGTCATAACCGAAAAAAACAATCAACATTGACTTGATGTTGCTTCGACTTTGACGGGCTTTTTTCGGCTGAGGCTCGGATGGAAGCTTCCATTGCGAAGATAGTTGTTTTGTTTCAGGATCAGAATCATAAACCCATGTTTCATCACCAGTAAGAATCTTTCTAAGAAAGTTTTCATCACTATTGATCATTTCCAGATTGTCCTGAGTGATTTCTAATCGAAGTTTTTTTTGTTGGTCTGTGAGCAGTTTCGGGATGAATTTGGCACACACACGAGCCATTCCCAAATTCTCGGTTAAAATTCGCCAAACAGTACTTTTTGGTATTCCAAGTTCATCTTCCATTTCTCTCACAGTCAAACGACGATTTTGTTCAACTGCGACACGCACACGCTCCGCGTTATCCGACGATGTTCCCGTCGAAGGTCGGCCAGAACGAGGATCACTGTCAACAGATGTGCGGCCACTTTTGAACCGCCTATACCACTCTCTTATTTGTGTTTTGCCCATTCACTCATCTTTAAAGGCCTTTTGCAACATTTCAATAGTTTTCGCACAACTTTTACCGAGATTAAAGCAAAATTTTATGCAAATTCGCTGTTCGGTTCGTTCTGTCATTTTTAGCAATAAACGAATTTCGACGAACGCAAAAAAGTCGATGTAAACAAATACACGCTGCGCGGGAACTAGGTCGCTTTATCGGTATCTCGGGCTACTGACGAGAAGGTTAGGAGTTCTGAATCCCGGAGGACAGAGAACTCACAGACGATGAAACAGAACTCACAGACGATGAAACAGCTGCTCATGGGTTGTCAGTGAACCTTGAACTTTTCTTACATCGAAAAAATGATGACTCGCAGTTTCTGTTTTCAGTCTTCTGAATTTTGTTGACTGGATGAAAATCAAATCAAGCAAACGTCACCCATAGCATCTATATCTCTCTGGATTTTCAAAAGAATAGTCAACGAATTGAAAAGACGACAGCGTTAAACCTTTTGTAAAAATACTGGTGAAGTCGGACGTGCGTCTCCAGAGCCCAGATTTACTGCCAATCATTGCATAGCTTCTGGTTCTTTGGGGCGCATATTTGACTTAAACATTTTCCTTGTACGTTGACGATAACCTTCTTTCATCCCTAGCAATGGGTTTCTAGAGGTTTATCCCTATGGTTGGAAAAACGCTTTCCATCTTTGCATTCAATAGTTACGTTATTATTTTTTGTAAAGTCTATGATGGTGTAGGGCCCATGAGCACAGCTATAGAGTTTTCCATCTCGGGCGTCCTTATCCGTATAAACTATATCTCTTAGTTTCCCACTCATAGATCTAGTCTTTTTATCATAATGATCTTTCGATCGTACCTTAGCTTTAACCAGATTTAGACTGTCTAATTATTGTTTCTCTGTCGCCCTTGTGATCAAGTTACGGAGGGTTTGAATGACTAAAACCAGGGAATAATTTTCGTTAATTCGATGCACTTGCGAAGTTTTGACAGATTCCTTTTGTTCGGCTATTGGTCACGACTCACTCCGGTCCTCCGATCCTTCTGAGTCACTGGAATTTGAGGAATCGGGACTGATAATCGGATTTCCCGGTACTGCCTCGACACCTCTATTTAATTTCCCCTTTTGTACTCATGAATATATTGATAATCCTTCAATTTGAGTTAGACCAGGATGAATTCTCAACTGTAGAGGTATGGTTGGAAATTACCTACTCCTTGAAGAATAGCTAGGCATTATTTTTTTTCCTTGTCGTAATTTAATTCATCAGTTGGTCAGTTTGAAAACCTTCTTAAAATCTGGATACTGTAGAGTGGGATCCTTGCAATGATGGTGACGGGGCTTCCGAAAACTTTTAACCTGCGCTTCATCCCATTCGAAGGTGATATCCTTTTTTAGGAGATCGGTTAAAGGCTTTGCCAACCTAGCATAATCCTTAATAAATCTTCTATAGTATCCTGTCAGGCCTTAAAATTACTTAACCCTTAGGACTCCGCGCGGCGGTCCTGTGGACCGCATTTTCCGTTAATTTCATGTGTACTTATTAATGTAATAAGTCGCCTTGTGCCACCTTGATTTGGGCGGCACGGTTCCTGGTATCCCTCGTCCTGTTGCTATGCAACCGTTTGAAATAATGCTGACAGCTTTAATTTGTTCAGAATGCAAAAAATTTGTGTGTAAAAAACATTCTACGACTGTTACCACATGTGAGACTTGCTCAAGAAATAAAGAATATGAAGACTGAAAAAACATTATTCTTTTGAATTTGAATTAACAGTTCCTACAAAGTTCCCTTTCTTCTAAATTGTCTTTAGAATCGATTTGCTAATGATTCTCGTGAGGCTAGTCCAATTTTCCAATCAGAAAGATTTTTATATAATGTGTTTTACCAAAATTTGTATTACGTTCAAAGTTTATTTGATGAAGGTGTGAAAATATTCTGAGCTGCTTATTTGTTCATCCTAAAAAAAGAAAATACTTCATTACATGTTCACACAGTAAATAAAACTAATTAGAAATGGTTGAAACATGAAAAACAAGAATGCGGTCTTGAGGACCGCACGCGGGACAAATTAGACGATCAGTGCGCGCGGAGTCCTAAGGGTTAACGATCTTTACATTCTTCGGCTTGGGGAAATTCTTAATAGCTTGTATTTTTTCAGGGTTCAGTTTTACTCATGCGATCTCTGATAGCACAAAGTCACACTTATCGGGTTGTAACATTGGGTGCCCTTTTTGCAATCGATCTCATGGGCGCTGAATCGTCACATCATAAGTCGAAAGGGATTCGGAGTGGAGAACGAAATCAACCAGATAAACGAAAGCTTCGTTTCCATACATTTCAGTTAGGATGTTATCCATCACTCGCTGAAAGGTAGATGGAGCATTCTTTGATGACCATGGGCATTCTCAGGTATACAAAATAACCTGTAGGGTTGAGAAGGTGTTTTTTTTCGCTCGTCAGGATGAGTTTCCACCTGATGCAATCTACTGGCTAAGTCGATGACCGAGAAATAGTGGGCCTTACCTAAATGGTCTAAAATTTCAGTGATATATTTTGTAAAGGGTGAACATCCCCTATAACCTTCTCTTTAGGGGCGCTGTAATATACCACGACCCTGCATTTTTGAACTTCCGAGGCATTCGTTTTCTTTCGCACCAGCATTATGGGGGGAGTGTAAGGAGATGTTAATTCTTTTATAATTCCACTTTTTAGCTACTTAAGCCAGGCGATAGGGTTTCTTGACAATTACTTTCTCATCAGTTATTAAAATTGGGTGCTGAACCAGGTTCCTGCAGATGAGCATCTCTCCATTCAGACGAAAAATATCAGGATATTTCTTGGTCCAATCTGTTACATGTCTCTTTTTTCTAGATTTTAAATACTCTTTCGGCGTAGGTGTCGTAAGGAAAGACCTCCTGGAATTGGATTTATAATTCAATGTCTTCAGATGTGCATTGATGGCCATTGCACGGCCCATTCCATCCTGAATTGTTACCGCGGCCTCTCTGACATTAAGGCCCTTTTGGGTCAGTAGTCGCGGGAGATAACCTTCGGTTAAATCTGAATTTTTGAGATCGATAAGGTACTAGTTTCCGGGGTTTTGCTGTTATTTTTTTAGTTCTTCGGTAAGGTTTAATTTCTGATCTAAGGGTTTCCTTAGCTTTCCGAGACTCGTTAACTATAAATGGGAGAGGGGAGACAGGCCTTGCTTTAGTCACCAGGGTATTATGGTAAATGGACATTTGTGCTTGCTCCTACATCAGGTAGGGCCTCCCTAGGATTCCGTTGCTAGTTAAAGGAAAGTATCGCTCACTACATGTAGCACCACAGGAGTATTTCGAAATAGCAACACAAGAGAGCCGACAGTATTTATCGGATGTTTAGTGATGCCATCTAGCAGCACTGACTGATTTGGATCGAATTTTAGGCGTGTTTTCAAAGCGCAGGTTCCAAAATTCAGCGGAGTAAATTTTTATTACTGGATAGTCTTTTGTTTGTCTCTCTGTTCATAGGATTTTGTAGAGTTCTGCGGGTACGAACTCGTAGTTGGACGTCCATCGAAGATTGACTCTTCGCCGCGTCCCGACCAGGAGCCTGTTTGTAGTTTAAATCCTTGCTAGGCCCCGGTGAACTCATCCTAGATGTAGTTTTCCTATATCCCTTCTAAGTCATGTTTTGCGGGAGTTGATTTTGAGAAAACAGACGCAGACTCGCGAGTTCTCGGCCCAGATTAGGAATTCCCTGATATGGACTTTGCGTACCTAATGCTAAATCCTGCTTTTGTGGCGTTGAGAACGAAAATTATGCTGCCATGAGCTGGTTGAGGTTTGTATTATATTGCTGCAAAAGTTGCGCGTATGTAGGGGGGTGGGAAAACTCAGACCGGCATCTGTACCGACGTGGTTTCGAAAAAAGGTTTGGGATTTCTTTTTGCGCCTTCTCATATTTTCTACTCGAGTTTATTTGTCTAGAGAATTGACTAGAAGGTCGAGAGCTTCTGGCTTCTTCGCCGTTTCTAGTGATATTGTAAGATAGACCATAGAATTATATATGTCAGCGGAATGTTGTCTGTCCTCGATTCGCGAGGCAAACTGTAGAGCTTCATTGAGATCCTTGGGATTCCCACTATTGGTTTAAAAAATGTTGACCTCTCTACAAAAGTTTGAATAATTCAGTGACAAAAATCGCCTAAGAACGTAACTAACTTCACTGTAAAGATAATTTTATTGAGAACCAATTCTCTATTCATGGCATTTTCATAAATTAATTAGAAATAATGTTACAGTAGGTTGAAGGTACAAAAACAGGGTCAACACCGTCAATTGTATAACAGTGGATTGTGTCATAAAAATTAAAAAATTTGAATAATTGTAACTTACAGAGTTACTTATAGAGGAGGACCTTATCTGCACTCCAAATTGAAATAGAAACTTCAATTAAAGCTTGTGATAAGTAAAAAAATTCAAATAATACGACGAAAGACAAATGAAAATTTCAAAATTATTAAATAATTTGCTATTAGCAATTATTTTTTCTACGTTTTTTGTCTTCTGCGCACATAACGGCAGTCATTGGTCTCACTTTCAGTCTAGGATCACTATTCGGCACGTGCCCCCAGTTACCTGATGACCCAAATTTGGGGAAACTGAAAAAATCAAAGGCGTAAAACATAAATTTAACTTCTTATGCTGACAGTTTGACTCCAGGAAAAAAGAATCTTTCAGAGAAGGATGAAACATTATATTAGACAAAAATAGCATATACTGTTAGTAATTTTGATGAAAAATTTAGTGTCCGTTCTCTCAGGTGTTTAAGGAAAAGTATTGAATAATAATTGTTAAAAAAATCCAAAAAAGTAATGACAGTACAAATTGAAAATCCTACTTTCTTTTTACTTCCATGACTCATAATTTTAATGATATCAAGATTTATTTTTTTACATTATTCACAATAAGATATAGTTTTGAAAAAATATAAAAAGCAAAACAATGCGTTTCAGGTTTTTAAATTTTTTAAAAACAAATCTTAAGCAGAATTTTTGAAATAAGATCCATTTTCATTAAAAAAAAAGTGTGTCGAAACGATACACACGATGTACAAACCCCTGGAAACGTTAGAAAACGATAGACGCATATTATACTCGTATGCACGAACATTTTGATTATTTCTGGAAAACTATGAGAGATCTTATTTTTATATTTAAAGGTCTTTTAGAGGACAATGTAAGCTATGTGTTTTTGATAAATGCAAAAAGTTTAATATTGTTTTTATGTTTCTTCGAAACTGCGTCTTATTACGAATAAGTTTAAAAAAGTAAGTCTTGGTGTTACTAACTAATATTGTTTTAAAATTGATATTTCTAACTGAAAATTTAACTATTTTATTTTCGTTAAAAATATATATTTTTTTATTTGAAAATTACTCTTTTACATTAAAAATTTAAGGGCTTCCTAGACATTCTTCTTTTCTGTTGACTAAAAAATCTTCCTTAGTAAAAAATTCGACTTTTCACAGAAAAAACAAAAGGGCATTTTTGTTGTGCGAATTACATTTTGTTTTTTTGTGTTGTAACAAATTCGTTTTTTTTTTAAGTTTTAACAGTTTTTGATTAAAATATTAACTGTTACATTTTTGGAGAATTCAATTTTTTTAGGAAATTTCTTTGAGAAATAAAATAAGTAGACACCCTGTGAATTTTGTAACTGTAAAGGTTTTTGCTGTTACAATAATGTTCACATAAGAACTTTTGCATTAAAAAAAATGTCCCAATCAAATCTTTCTTGCTTTCAAGCGCTTTCAATTTGATATTTGTTAAAAATGAACGAAAACAACTGAATTCTTGCAAAAGGAAATTAAATTTTCATATTGAATGATGGACAAGTTTGTCCATTGTCAGATTAGTGAGGGATAATTTATTGCCGAATTAGGGAAAGTAGGAGGCTTCAGCACTATCCTGAAGCCCAACGTTGATTTACAATTTTACCTTCAGAGTAATTCATAAGGTTGCAATCCTAAAATTTTGAAAACTCCCGTTTTGCTTTTAGCTATGCAGTTTATGCAGACTTGAGTCCTTAGTCGCTTGAAGATCGTCGTCGTGAAAACAAGTTTAGAGTTCGAATTCGATTTGTAATATATTTGTGATTTTCAGTGGTTAAAAAAAAGAGCAAAATCAGTCAATGTGTACTTCATTTGTATGAAATTGGAGAGAAATTTCATGTGATAGAGACGAGTGGAAGAGGCGATTGCCTGTTCTCTTCAGTGGCTAGTGGTCTGCAAAGAGAGGACAGTCTTGACCTTTGCAGAGAAATCGTGGCCACGATACAGTTTTTGGGCGAAACATGACTTTCAAATTGATACGCGTTTCGAATATAGCTTAAAACTAAAACGCGCAGAAGAATATGGTGCTTACCTTGAATGTCGTGCATCTTCAGAGTTACACAAAGTAAATATCAATATTGTTCGATTTTTTGATAATGAACACTGTTTTATACAAGATTTCATTCACGGTGAAAAATTCCCCACAATTTGGCTTTTATTCACCGGGGGAGAAAATTATAACGGACATTTTCAGCTATTGTTACCCACCAATAATTTCCATAAGGAAGCAAATATACTTTCGAGAAAATTGGAAGGAACAAACTATGGTCCACTTCAAGAAAGACAACAAGTGATTAACAAAGAAACAGACGTGTTCGCCGATAATGATAAAAAAACCCGAAATTCAAGACAACTAAGAGAATGAAAATATTGTACAACAATTTCCCCAGTTGCGCAATAGTGGTGACAGAAGTCACGTTTTAAGTGTAGAGGAAAAATGAAATGGTTCGGAAAGTTAGAAAATCTTTTAAATATAGGAACGCTGCTGGCAGTATTCAAGCAAACTGCGGAATGTTTGGACATTTCTGAGAGTACAGTGAAGGGTGTCAGAAGAGAAGCTGTAAGCGGATAATTAAAACAATAGCATGAAAAGACGGGAAGACCTTGCATTCATGTGGACAATTTCTTTCTGGGTGTTATTAGGAGGAAAGTTTTGGACTTTTATATCAAGAAAACTTCTCCGACTATACAAAATCTGCTAGTCACATTGAGAGAAGAAGTGCCAGATTTTCCGCAAATGTCCAGAACGACTTTGTGGAAATTAATAAAAAAAACTAATTTCCTGTACACGAAATTGGATAAAAAGCAAATATTAATGGAGACTTCGAAAGTGGCAGAAAGTCGAACGGAATTTTTAAAATCAATCCAATCTTATCGGGAACTGAATTGCTCTATTTATTTCACGGATGAGTTTTGGTGCGGGGAAAATCACACTCTAAAAAGTGGTTTGGTGTAATGCGTTTCGGAAGAACGTTCCGCGAATTCGGACATTTATCGTTCCGGGGTACAAAATAGGTAGTTATCGTGGGGGATTCGTAACTCCTTCAGGCGAGGGAAAGTGAATGAGCTACACATAGGGAACGAACATGAATTCGTAGAGAGCTGCATGAAGTGTTTCATTGGGAAGAAAGGATTAGCGGACTATCACAGTGAAATGAATGCTCAACATTTTGGAGAGTGGTTCTGGCACGTTCTAACAGTTTTACTAGCAAATTCGGCAGTCGTGCTTGATCAAGCACCGTATCACACAATGCTGGATCCAAACTTCAGGAACGTAACGACAGCATGGAAGAAAGAGGAGATAATCACATGTTTAATTCGCAAAGGTGTTGATGTTCCAGCAGGTAGAAGATCTGTCATAACAGTTTCGATTCCCAACAATTTATCTGTTGGATACAATAGCCCAGCAAGTGAGAAATGGTGAAGTCAAGCTGCTGTGGCTTCCAGTAGCTCATTGCGAACGGAACCCTATAAGAGTTAGTTTGGGCTTACATAAACAAACGTGTTGCAACAAATAATGAAACATTTAAAATTAACGACGTGCTGCAATTGGGTAAAGAAACCATGGAGAATTTACCACCAAGTCTGTGGCCAAACTGTGATTCTCCATGCACAAACAATTGAATATGAATATCGAGGAAAACAGTCTGATATGGAAAAATCAATGTGCACACAACCTATATAAAGAGACATGTAAGTATAACGAAATGAAACATTTCTTCACAAATTGCATAGAAAACAAATTTTTGTGTCATATAATTTTTATTTCTCAAAAAATTGACCGATTTTACTTCTTGCTGTATTAATTTATTTCTTTTAAGGTGCATTTCAAAATTATAAAAAATACAAATGTGGGAAATTTGGGAAAAAAAGGAAAAGCAAAACCATGCCCTAAAGCGCTAAAAAGGAATTTTCTGTTTATAAATGTAGGAGGACGAAAATCTCTCTATAAAATTGTTAATTACAATAATATAATAGTGGATTGTTATTGAGGTTTATAAAAAAAAGTTCAAAAATTAATTATGAACAGTTGGTTACGTTGACAAACAAAATGTTATTTATAGAAATAGCCGAAAAAAGCAGTCCTTCATTTTTCACCCTTGTGTGAAATAGCTAAAAATAAATAGCTAAAATCATGAATTTTTCGCTCCATAAGTATAATTATGCGATAAAATGGCTTGTATTTACCGTAAAAATGCCCACAAATCATCCATTAATGCCGATAAAAAACATTTACTCACATAAATTGCTTAAATAATATATAAAAGGATTGAATGATAATTTTGCATCACTAAACATCATGGCTAATTATATTTGAAGACAATTAGCAAAAGAACAACAATTTTGCCAGTAAATTCCGGTAATAAAAATTTCTTTAAAGAATTATTAAAAAATATTAGTAAAAAAATTTTCTTTTATTAAAATCACTGAGAATATAGTTTTTATAGAATAAAAGGAAAAACTATTTTTTTTGTCCATAAATGCCAATGGCAGGCATTTGTTTATATAATTTGTTGAACAAAATTATAAGGAAATATCGGTTGAAAAATTTTCTTCAATTAAAATCACTGACAAGATAGTTTGTGCAGAATAAGAAGAAAAAACCATTCTGTTTTGCTCATGCATTTGTTAATATAATTGGTTGAACAAAATTATAAGGAAATATCGGTTGACAATTTTTCTTCAGTTAAAATCACTGACAAGATAGTTTGTGCAGATTAAGAAAAAACCATTCTTTTTTGCTCATGCATGCCGATAAAAGGCATTTGTTTATATAATTTGACGAACAAAATTATAAACAGATATCGGTTGACAAATTTTCTTAAATTAAAATCACTGACATGATAGTTTGTACGAAATGAGAAGAATAAGAAGAAAAAAATAGGAATAAAAAGAAAAATGAGTCTTTTTTGCCCATGCATGCCGATAATAGGAATTTGTTTATATAATTTGTTGAACAAAATTATAATCAAATATCGGTTGACAAATTATCTTAAATTAAAGTCACTGACAAGATAGTTTGTGCAGAATGAGAAGAAGAAAAAAACGATTCTTTTTTGCCCATAAATGCCGATAATAGCCATTTGTTAATATAATTTGATGAACAAAATTACAAAGAAATATTGGCTGTCAAATTTTCTTCTATTAAAATCACTGACAAGATAGTTTGTACAGAATAAGAAGAATAAGAAGTAAAAACTATTTTTTCCCCCATGAATGCCGATAATAGGCATTTGCTTATAATTTGTTGACATTATGAAAATATATCGGTTTACAAATTTTTTTTCAATTAAAATCACTGAAAAGATAGTTTGTACATAATAAGAAGAAAAAAGATTCTTTTTTGCAGATTAATGCCGATAATAGGCATTTTTAAATGTAATTTGGTTAAACAAAATTATAAACAAATATCGGTTGACAAATTGTCTTCAGTTAAAATCACTGACGAGATAGTTTGTACATAATAATAAGGAAAAACGATTTTTTTCCCGTGAATTCCGACAATAGGCATTTGTTTATACAATTTGTTAAAAAATGTATACAAAAATATCAAGTGACAAGTTTTCACGATAAGTGTCATTTTTACGGTACGGTAAGTTCATTTTTATGGTAATTTTTACGATGTTACTTTTGGAAATTTGCTGATACAAATTCTTTACAATAATTAATTTAAAAAAGTCAACCATTTTTTTCATTCATGAACCCCTGTGCATCAAATTTAAGCGATATTGAGCAGGGGATTAATTCATCGAGCACAAGCCGATTTTTCGCAAGTTCAGTTTTAAAATTCTTTGATTTCGATAAAATGAAAATTTCCGGTTTTTAATTTTTAGTAAAAAAACTGTCAATTTGGTAAAAAAAAATTTTGAATAAAAGTTCTGCAGCTCTTTGCGCCGCACATTGCCATTAATATAAATGTTTACATTAATAACAGAGTGTGATACAAGAGCAAGTAAGTTTCATAAACTACCATTTTCTTCATCGTAGAAAAAATATATTTCCGACGCCTTTGGGCAGTTATAACTTCTTATACCCGTTTTCATTTTCAGGCTTCTGGAAGAGTTGGTGAGCTGGGACTGAATGGGAGAAACTGGATGGGAACCCTGGAGCGGACAATTATGTTTGGGCTTATTGCCTGGATCAATTACACTCTCCGCCCTCAAGCGACATAGAAAAAGTGAAGAAAAAAAATCGCTAATAGCAAATTATTTAATAAATTTGAATTTTTAATTTGTCTTTCTTCGTATTATTTGAATTTTTTACTTATTTCAAGCTGTGACTGAGGTTTCTGTCACAATTTGGAGCGGAGATAAGGTCCTTCTCTATAATTAACTCTGTAAGCTATAATTATTTACAATTTTCATTTTTATGACACCTACATTTACAGAAAATTTCAATGAATTCGCCTAATTTTTTTCGCCTCGTTTCTACTGATTTTTGTACAAAATATAACATATAACAAAATATAATTTTCTCGTTGGGCCTAAACGTTTTTTTAGCTGGGTAATCGATTCACTTACTTCTGTACATTTTTTATCTCTGACATTCTCACGAGGCTCGCTTTTTAATTTAGAAAGTAAGGCCTTAATAAACACAGGCTTAGCCGTCCTTGTTATAAACACAGCGCCGTTGCATACATCCTGTATAAACTCCTTTAAGGGTGGGGTTTTTTCATTAAAGTCCGGGATGTTGTAGGTGCTGGTCTGCAGGGTTATGTTTTTTAACAAGTAACCTATGACCACGTTGGCGCCTAGACTTACCCCTTGGTTAGGTATGTTTAAGCTTAGAGCATCCCCCAAGAGGGGGATGCTCTGATTGCTGCTATGCTTTGATTCGAGTGTTTTCCTGAGCCTAACACAAGGTTTTGGTTAACCGATTGGTCATATCGATTCGGAGTCCCATTCAGATCAGTCATGTTAAACAGTTCTTTTTTTATGCTAGGTTCACCCAAAGGCCTATTAATCTATCAGTTTCCCTTTCCTTTTTAACAAAAATCTAACACGGAGGTTTTTATTAAGTTTCTATTTTCTCGCGTTTACGCCTCCAGTAGATTATCCATTCTTTCGAGGATTACCATTTTCGCACCAAAATCCGTACCAGAATCCAAAGTTATTAGTTCTAAACATGTTTCTATTTAAGGCTTTTTCTTTTCTGACCTATGGATTTGTTTTTGCAGACGGTTAATATTAGCATCAAAAATCGTACGGAAATCGTACCAATGGGTGATTTTATTGAACTTGATTTTCTCTCTTTCGTAAGGGCGATTCACGAATCTCATATTAATTGGTACAGTATTTATACTACCACTTGGTAAAGCGACCCTGCTGACGTCATGAAAAATCAACTGTTTCGAAAGAAAACTTTCGCGACTGAGCTAAGCAATTCCCTGTCTCTTCTGGCACGAAACTTTTTTGTGGAACGTTTCTTCAAACATTTGGTCACTGGAGTAGGAATTGACGACAGCTGAAAGCCTTATCCGGCAATTTGTTGGCAAAACAAGAACGAGTTGGAAATAATTTACTAACTCAAAAAAAATTTCGATTAAGGCCATGTGGCGAGTGGGTCACGTGACCAGATTCATACCTTACTGACACTTCTTTTATTTCCTAACTTATTTTAACACAAAGCGCAATATCGACTTTAAAATTTGGTATGATAAATAAAAGGCATTTGGAAAGATGGATCTGGTCGTACATTTTATTAATGATAAAAAAAACATACAAAAATTATTTTAAAAAAAACTTTTCATAATTATAAAAATTTAAGACCAGACCCACCTTTCTAAGTTCTTCTTATTTAGTGTCCCAAATTTTCAACTCGATGTGGAACTTCGTGTGAAAATAAGTTTGGAAATGAAAAAAGTTTCGGTAAGGTAGGAATCTGGTCACGAGACATACTCGACACATGGCCTTAAGGTATGCACGAAATAGTTTAATCGATTAGCAAGAATCATTAGCTGTTTAATGAGGCGTTACAGAAAATTCAGTCAGCATGATTGATTAGCTGCCTGTAATCTTCTTTTACTTCGAAAACAGCCAAGACAAAAATTTTATTTTATTATTGAAAACAAAATATTTAAATTATTGTGCTCAAAGATGATAAGTCAATTAGCATGATACATTAGCTGCTTGACGATTCTTTATTGGTTCAGTTAGCATGATTTTTTTAGCGGCTTGAATCCAAATTCCTTGAGACTAATAAGTCATATTTTATTTCGAAAACGAACCATTTCATCAAATCGAAATTGTTTAGTCACTCAGCATGATTTATTAGCTGCTTGATTAAGGATTAAAGAGGATTTAGTCAGCATAATTCAATAGCTGCTCGGAAACCTCCGTTATTTCGAGAATATTGAAATTGCAAATTTTATTCTATAATTTAAAATAAAATATTAATCTATAAATGAAGCAAAAGAAATTCAATATTCAAACCTAGTACTCACGAGAATGATCAGTCAGTTAACGTGATTCATTAGCTGCTTGACGATCGTTTATTTGTTCTGTTAGCATAATATTTTTAGCTTGGTGAAAAGCAAATCCCTCGAGATTAATAAGACGATATATCATTCCAATTCGTACACTCTACTATTTTTAAATTGTTTTAAGAATTGTCTGATAATCTGTATCTAGTTTTAAACGATTAGAAAACTAGTTGGTTAGTAACTGGTAGTTACTAATAGCGAAGCCGGTGATAATAGCGCAATGAATATCGCCACCGCTGCCAAAATCAGTTTTTTACAACTAAAGTATAATTTTAATAAGTCAAAAAGTAACTGCCACTGAGGCCAGTGATCGTTCTTGGGTAGACGGGGAATCTAAAAACTGGACTTTACCATCATCTTTGGTCGAGTTTATTATTTCTGTGGGGACGTATTAATATATTCTCGTGAAAGATGCTATTAACCAGTACTCAGTAGGATGAACAAATTTTCTAACCTTGTGAGGCCAAAGGTGAAATCACAATAAAACCAATTTTGAGAACTAATCACAATTGCAATATATTTATATTCTGGACACCCCCTTCCCTGGAGTGGTCCATTGACAATGAAATATTTACAAGAACATCAGATTAATACTAAAATGAATTTCAAATAGCTAGGAGAACCATTTTTAATGGTATTGTTTTCTCCTTTAACAATAAACTTTATAAACAAATTTCGGGTTGCCCTAGGGGTTCACCATTTTCTTCAGTTGCTTCAGAATTGGTCTTACAAGATATTGAAAAAAGAGTTTTAGAATGATTAGATTTTGCACCTATTTTGTATAAACGTTAAGTCGATGACATTTTAGCTATTATTTTAGCTATTGTTCCTACTGACAAGATTCAAGTTTTCTCAAATGCATTAAATAGTATTGAAGAGTGTATAAATTGCATCCATGAATGCGTCGTTAATAATGTTATAAACTATCTTGATTTGCAAATTATAAAAACTCCAAATGGTGATTTATTAACAAATTGGTGCAAAAAAACCTTCTTGGTCCGGTAGATACTTAAACTATAATTCACACAACTTATTTTTTCACAAAATTGGTTTATTAAAAGGTTTAGTAGATAGATGCGTTAATTCAAGTGATCCAATTTAGAAAAAAAATGTAAGTCAACTAAAAATAACTTTAGTACATAATGATTACCCGCTAGAGTTAGTAAACGAAATTATTACAGAAAGCATTCATAAGATTTACAATAACAGTAAGAATAAAAACAAATAGAGTGATACTTACAATAGACTTAATTTAAATGTTACCCTACCTTCTAATATTCTTTAAAATTTGTCAAGCAAGGAAGAAAAAAGTCCTTGAATAGTCATTCTTAGTTGACTCCGTAAACAAAGGGACAGGTAGAAAATAGAAAAACTCTTAATTTTTAAATCTAAACGGTTTAAATAGTTAATAGTTTTGGTAAGTTTACAAAGAAATAAAGAAAAACGTCATTGAATAGTCATTCTTAGTTGGCTCGTTAAACATTATTGACTGTCAGAAGAAAGAAAAAATCTTAATTTGTTAATCTAAATGATTGCAATAATTCAAGGTTCTTCTAAATTTACAAAGCAGCAAAGAAAAAAGGCATTTAATAGTCATTCTTAGTTTATTCCATAAACAAATTTACTCGTATAAAAAAGTCAAAATCTTAATTGTTTATTCGAAATTGTTTAAAAAATTACTATTCTTGTAAATTTGCAAAGCATCAAAGACAAAATTGATTGAATAGTCATTCTCAGTTGACCCCGTAAACAAATCGACTCTTAGAATAAAAGACAAACTCCTAATTTTTTAATCCAGATGTTTTAAATAATTAGTAGGTCTTGTAAATTTACAAAGAAAAATATTTGTTAGAAATATTCCATAATTATAAAGCAAAAAGCGGATTTCAACATAGAAATTTACTCGAGATAAGATATACTTCTGTGTGGTCCTTTTACGTCGCATGGGACTGCATAGAATCGTTATATATGTTTTTCTTTTTAGTCTCACATAAGCAGGGCTGCCACTCAGTCACTTAAGTCACTTTTAGTCACTTTTTTTTTGAAGTCACTTTTTAGTTACTTTTTTGAGAAACAGTCACTATAAGTCACTTTTTTTTGCAGAAAAAGGTAATTTTAGAGTTTTTAAACCTTTCAGTCTCAACCCCATAATTATTGATACTTACACTCTCCTTTTGATCGACTTAGCTGTTACGGTTCGAGCTATTACAGACTGCTGGACAAATCGGCGCTGCTTGCGCGACGCTATAGCGCGAATTCTGATATTCAATTGTTTTAGCTGA
>JAAAKG020047533.1:0-18583 GCA_010014905.2 Druon quercuslanigerum
TTGTTGACTGTGGGGGTGGAGGGGGCCGGGACGGGTGGGGGGGGTGGCGGGGGGGGCGGAGGTAAAGACTAGTGAAAATTTTGCTTACCTAATACTTGAACGGCCACTCGGGGATATAATATACTTTCTTTGAAAGTGTGGAAACCCCTGGCCACGTGGCTCACGCGTTGTGAGAGTAAAGTGCGGTACCTATAGATAATTTTGCATAGTTTTAGCACAAAAGTGATGAATGATAAGTATCATACAAAACCAGCTGACGGAAGACAACGCCTACGACCAGATGACTAATGGTACTGAGTAACCAGTGAACATCACTAATTAAACCAATATGGCATTCCACTGAGTGCACCAGTGAAATCTCACTGATTGTCAGGATATACTTCTGGCTGTTTCAACCAGTTAAGATTTCACTGGTTAATTTTAAGAGAGATGTGTACAATTTTTTTGATTCAAAGAATGCATTAATTTGTAATTTGCTCTTCTGAAGTTATTTTTAAAAACATCAATGTAATGACAAATACACGCCGGGAGATTTTTTTAACTTGAAACTTTTAGATATCTCGAAAAATCGGCACTCTATAAAAAAATGTTATGAATCAAAATTTAATCACTCTGAAGAGTACATACACCGATGTTAAAATCGGTTCCCCCACACCGACCCCTGGGGGTGGGGATGGGGGCAGGTTCGAAATCTTAAATGGGAACCCCTATTTTTTATGGCATATTCGGATTCTAGAGATAAACATGCGTATGATTTGTCTAGAACATTTTTCTCGTTTCGCGATGGATGGCACTGTAATCGACGAAATTCAATTTTTTCTTCATTTTACTGTTACTGAGAATGCACGCTTACGATTCTGCAATACATTACACAATAAAAAATACACCATTTTCATGACTCACCACGGAAAAAAAGAATTTTTCAAATCGCTACAGAATCTTTGAACGAGTGCAATAAAAACTCGTACATAAAAAAATAAATCGCGACGAACATAGGTAAAACCTTCGTCTTTTTGAAGTCGGTTAAAAATAAGGGCAATAGAGCTTCGGATCTCTTTGGTAATTATTATTTTGAAAACATGCCAAAGCGTATGTTCGTTCTTGAGAAGTAATTATTAAGTAAAACGTTTGCATTAACAGTGTTTCCTGAATATTCCTAAATTTTAGCTCTGGCATTATTGTAGATTGAGGTCAGCGGAGGCTATCAAAACATTACGAAAGTGAACCATAGAATAGGTAATCGACACAACATGCACTACTGGAGTCCGATAAATTGGCCTGCAAGATCGCCAGATCTTACTTCACCAGATTTCTTTTTGTGGGGCTATCTGAAAGACGAAGTGTACAAAGAAAAACCAACAACATGTCAAGAATCAAGAAGATACACTTCTCCGTTGTGTAAGTTCATTTGAATTACGGATTAATAAGTGCATTGAAGCCGAAGGTTGTCGTTTGAGCACTTACATTAATTAAAGATGATTCCATGAGTACCTCGAAACGCGAGAGGCGAGGGGACTTACGTTAATCAAGCACCCCGAAGGGAACAGAAAACTGCTACATCCACGTCGTTGTTTCTGGGTTACGCTGAAAGTAGTAGTTTGTTTTAAGACTAATTTCGAGTATTGCAGAATCGTATGCGTGCATTCTCAGTAACAGTAAAATTATGACAAATTGAATTTCGTCGATTACAGCGCCATCTATCGCGAAACGAGAAAAATGTTTTAAACAAATTATACGCATTTTTATCCAAAGAATCCGAATATGCAATAAAAAATATGGGTTCCCATTTAAGATTTCGAACTTGCCCCCCACCCCCAGGGGGCGGTGTGGGGGAACCGATTTTAACATCAGTGTGTGTACTCCTCAGAGTTATTAAATTTTGATTCATAACATTTTTTCATAGAGGTCCTTTTTTTCGAGATATCTGAAAGTTTCAAGTTAAAAAAATCACCCGGTTATTATGAAAGTAAATACGCCTATGGTACGAGTAGCAGACGTATAACGAAACTTGTCTATCTTGTATTTTTTCCAAATAATGAAGTTGATGATAATTTACTTTTTCTTCCAGACTCTTGTGAGGGTTCAGCGTGACTTACAAATCAGAAAATTTTTTGAAAAAACTGACAACTCAACAAAGTAGTGTCCGGTTTTTTTTTAATGAACAATTTGGAACTAATTTTTTTATTGATAATGGTTATCTGCCATTTCACAAATATTTTTAAACAAAAATTCAAGTAAAATCAATTGTGGCTTTATTGGAAAAGGTCGTTTTTTGCACTCAAATAATGTCTACTCATTAAAAATATCGCTTTTTTCATTGTTAATCAATTGGTTTAGAAAAGTAAGTCAAAGCCTGGAATGTTCTGTCCGATGAAAACAAAAGAATTCACGTTTTTTTGAATACTCACAAAGCAGTTTGAAATACTTGAAAATGTAAGAGGAACTTTTTTCAGAACTCCATTAACAGAAAAAAAATTCTTTGTTAAAAGGGATTTTAATCAAAATGTATGTGCACTTACTTAAATTTTTTTTTATAATCAGAAAAAAGGCCACTATTTTGCTACTTTTAAAGTTTTTTTTCACATTTTTTTGTGGAGTTGGAAATTATGCATCTAAGCTGTTTTGCGCAATGAGCTTGTCCGTCACTTTATAAGTACTTTTTAAATGATAAATTTATGTTAAATGCCTGCTTCGCTTAAAATTATGTGCTATACTAGGCGAAACACACGAATTATAACTCATTATTTCCATACCTGAAAAAGCATTTGAGCAAACTAAACTCTGAAATAAATGCAGCATATTGTGCAATATCTACTAAAACGTCTAGCTTTTGAGGAATTGAATAACGAGGCTTTAAAAAAGTTATAGGTACCTTTTTTGGAATCAGAAGAATGTGGCGACCTGGCCACTCAAGGGTACAAAAAATCCAGGTTATTTTCCGAGTTTCCCGGTCAAAAACTACATTTTTCCCGCTTGACTTTTAAGCGTTCATAATAACAATTATTGAATACTAAATGCTTTATTGTATAAAATTTGAAAAGAATGAAACTGTTTTTAGACTTCACACCCTAAATTCTCTTAAATTGGGATATATTATCATCTTAAAAGAAATCGTGGAATTATATCACACATATTTTCAACAAAAGACTAGTATTTCCAAAAAAGAGAAATTTCCAACCCAAAAGACGAATATCCAAGAAAAAAGTTGAGTTTTGAAACAAAAAAGATGAATTTTCTACCAAAAGATAATTTTTTAATCCAAAAGGATATCTTTTCTATCTAAAAAAATGAATGTTCAATAAAAGAGTTGAAATTCAGACTAAAAAAGATTACTTTAGAAGGAAATGGTTGCATTTTCAACAAAAATAGAACCTCCAAAAGGACCGATTTTCTATTTCGACAGATGAACGTTTAACTTTCGACCAAAACAGATGACTTTTTAATCAAATAGTTGAATTTTCAACAAAATAATTAAATTTTTTTAACCAAATAGTAGAATTTGTAACCAAAATAGAAGAATTCCGCATCAAAATGTAATTATAAACTTTTCTAGTAGAATTAATTAACGCTCAACCAAAGATGACTTTTCATGAAAATAGTTGAATTTCAAAACGAATAACTAAATTATCAATAGTAGATTTTTAAACAAAAGGGATGAATACTGAAACAAACGAAAAATACGTTTCAATGAAAAAGAATTCACTTTTAAACAAAAAATGTTTTTCTGCAAAAAGAATCAGAAAATGAGAAAAAGAGGAATTCTTTTAAAAAGAGAAAATAGGGGAATATAGGAGTGCAGATCGTAGTTCAAGAAATACTCGCGTTTTTGTGACCCATGCTCTAAAACATAGACTTTGAATTTTCGATAGGAATTCATACTTCAAAATTATTATTAAATTTTGGCCGAATTGCACTTTTATGAAAATATACAGTATAAAAGAAACGTGGTTCGTAAACCTAAACACAATTACAAAAATATTTTTTCGAGGCGCGAGACGATATTTATTACAAAAATAAAAACAAAGCTGAAAAATCTCCGATTTTGAAAGAATTCCCGGCTATTTCCAAGCTAATTCCCGGGTTTTCTGGTCAGTAGCTACCCTGTAGAATCATTACATTTGGAACCAATTGAAGTCACTGAAACACAATGAGTAATAATTTGCAATTTATATGTTGTACCTCGCGTTGAAGTTCTTGACAATCTTGACTATAAAAATGCTGGTTAGATTGTATGAAAATCGTGAAAATCTGGCGGCGCGCTTTTCTGCAATCGGACGACTGACCAAACTAGCCATTCTCCGCACTCACGCTACAAAAGAGCCAATGGCCCGGTGTATAAATAGCGCGCAACGGCATTATCACTTCCTTCTTTCCGGGTCGAAAACCGAGATAGTTCAACATTACATTCACGGCTTCATGTATAACGTATAATGTATCTGCAGCATGACACGTGATATGGCTAATAAACATATTCCTAATGCTCACTGACTCGCGGAAATCTGTCCTTCCTCGGAAACTGGTTTGCATTGAAAATCCAAGTTCGTCGAGAAAATAAGATACATTTATCTTTAGAGTATCAAATGCAATATTCCAATAATTGCTAAATATTAATAACTGCTAAGTACTAATAATTACTGAATGTGAATAGTTTCTCACAAATTTAATTTATTAATGAAAGAGTAAATAAGTATCACTGATTCGCTGAATTGATAGTTTAATTAAATATAGAAATGGATATCAAAAGGAAAATTAGTTATAAAAGTGTGTAAGTGTAAAAGTATCAATTAAATTTGTTCAATAAATCAATCCACTTAAGAAAATTGTATTAAGAAAATTATTATACTTTTATAGTGTATTTTGCAAATTTACTATTGTTTTCCACAGACTATCTACACTCTTCCCCTCTTTTTAGTTAAAAATTCATATTTCCAGGAAATTTGTTCTTTTTCGGTAAAAATGTTATCAATTTTGATCGATGAATCACAGATTTGATTAAAAATTCACCTTTTTTGGTTGAAATATCAAATACTACATTTTTTGCTTTAAATTCATATTTTTTTGTTGAATTTAGCTGTTTTTGATTTAAAATGAAAATCTGTTTTGTTTGAAATATCAACTATTATATTTCGTTGAGAGAATATCCTTCTGAACGAAAATTCAACTTCTTGCTTGGATTTTCTTTAGCTACTTTGTTGAAAATTAATTGTTTTAAATAAAATTGTATTCCATTTTTTCTTGAAGCTGTATCTCGCAAGTTGAAAATTGAATTATTTCTTTAAAAATTGAAATATTGGGTTAAAAAGTTATCTTCTTTGGTCCAAAATTCAACTGGTATGTTGAAAATTCACCTATTTACTATATGTTTCAAAAATCCTAGCCCATCTACAAATAATTGAATAAGTCAACAAAAAAAATCGCTTAAAAAGGAAAAACATCCTGTTAATCCTTATTTCATTACGAAGAAGTATAATATCATTTGACCGTGATGCGTTCATAAGTTTTGATGCAAATATGCAACGAATATGAAAAAATGTGGTTAAAGGCACTTTTTATAACTTGGTCAACTTCTTTTGCAAAAAATCAAACAGTTGCCTTGAAGTTCCATTCATGAACACATTTCTTAAAAATTCGAACATATTTCTAACTTTGGTGTCGGCAGTAAATAAAAGCGAAGGATCATAACTCAGATTCTAATCGCATTATGGTTTCCCGTTTTTTTTGGGACTGGAGGCCCAAGAGAATTAGCTGAGACTCTGAGCGGGTTCCAAGGCATGATCCAAGGTGTCCTGCTCTACCAAGATGTCCTAATCTACTCGATCCTTAGTCCCTTTTTTTTTCTTCAACTTTTGTACGTCTGGACTCTAATGGAATGTGCTGTGTGGGTCAACCGACTCTGGCAATAGTGGACGACAACCCCTTAAACGTATCAATTACAACTGAGGTTGACTATCGTCGACAAAAAAAACAGAAAAAAATAATATGTAATAGCGCGTTATTGACTTAATTATCTGTAGTAGTAGTTAGCATCGTTCACTTTTATTTACTGCCAGCACAAAAGTTGTACATATTTTCGGATGTTTCAAAAATATATTCATGAATGAAAGTTTAAGATAACTACTCGATTTTTTGCAAAAGAGTGCACGCGTTTTTTCACGAAATACAACGGTCGAAAGTTGACCAAGGTATTGAAGGTGCTTTTAACCACGTTTTTTCACCTTTGCAAATTTGCATCCAACCTCATGAACGCATCGCGGTCAAATCATATTGTAGTTCTTCGTAATGAAATGAGGATTACAGGATGTTTTTTTTCTTTTTGTAACGGATTTTTTAAAATTAAATTATTTAATGATTTGCTTAAAAATTCTAAAACATTCGACTTTCTAGCTTGAAGAATTAACGACTTGGTTAAAAGTACAAAGGTTTTCGATTGAAGTCTGATCTTTTTTTTCGAAAATTGAAAATTCATCTTTGTAGTTCGAAAATCTAACTATTTCATTAAATAGTCATCTTTTATCGTCGGAAATTCAACTGTCTTGTTGAAAACTCGTCGGTTTAGAAGAAAAATTATTATTATTTTTTAAAATTAGATGTCCATTTTTTGACAAAGGTTCTTGGTTAAAAATGCATCTTTCTTCCTTAAAAATTAAACAGCTTTGAAGAAACATCGTCTTTTTAGCTTAGAGATTCAACTACTTAATTAAAAATACAACTGTTTTTGATTGATGTTTAACATTTTTTGTTTGAACATCTGACCACTTAGTTGCAAATTCCTCTATAGTTCGAAAATTTATTTATATTGTTAAAGACATCTTTTTGGTCAAAAATGCAACTTTTTGCTAACAAATCGCTTTTTCGAATAGTAAATTCGTTCTTTTGAATTGAAAATTTCTTTTTTTTGTAGAAAGCTCTCGGTTAGACATTTATTTTTCTTGGTTGAAAGCTCAACAGTCTATAAAAATCATCTTTTTGGCTTGAAGATTCAACTATTTGATTAAAAAAGCAACTGTTTTTGTTTGAAGTTTAATCTTTTTTGTTTCAAAATGCAATAATTTGGTTGGAAATTTATCTTTGTTGTACGATAAATCAACTGTTTAATTAAAAATTAAACAATTTTGTTAAAAAGTCATACTTTTAGAACGAAAATTAAACTGTATTGTTGAACATCAAATTTTTGGGGCTTAAAACTCAACTTTTTTTAAACATTCGTTTTTTTAGATTGAAAATTCAACTATATCGTCAAAAATTTAACTCTTATGGTTTCTCTTTTGGTATCTTTTGGTTGAAAATTCAACTATTTGGTTACAATTGCAATATATTTTGAGTTCAGTACGATACCCACACATTAATTTGATCTAACAAAAGAATTCATTCCCCTATTATTCTCGTAATCTCGTTTATTCCCCGCTCATTTTCGTAAACAATTATTCTATTTTCCTGTGTTGTGAGCATTTTGGGATATGAAGTTTGTTGCAACATTGATATTTAATTATGAATGAAGTAAAATTAATAAATTTTCTGATAAAATTTTTCCATCAAATTACTTTTTTGTCATATTCCTGAATAATAGTTTGTCTCCATACCTTAAAATAAATACAGCCTCATTTTCACGAAAAAGTTTCATGCAGTTGTGAGCGTACTTACGATTAAGTAACTTTATGTCGTACATAGCGCGATATGTAGGTCAGATTTGAATTAATTTATGAAGTGATTGTTTCACATTACGGCAGATTATTTTCGTTCCAGAAACCAAATTTTTCGCTGAGAAAATTTTGAGAAATGGAAACAGCTTCAAAAAAGCTGTTCATTTATGTATATTTTAATTATTAAGTGAAAAGCTATTTACTAGATTTTAATTTGATTAAAATTTAAGTAACGAAAGTCCATCGTTTCTTAAGAGCTCATTTTACTTGAATATGATAAATAATGTAGGAAGTAAATATGTCATTATAATTAATAAAATTACAAATTTTGATGCCCATTTTCTCACATAAAATTGAATATTCAAAGAATTTAGAAAATTAAATGATACTCATCACGTATTCTAAAAGCGATAGAACCTTTAGAGTTGACCGTCAAATTCGTCATTGAAATTTAAATCTTTCATCTTGAACCTCATTCAATTACTTCGAGCATGTTTAGGTTGCATGGAGCTTTTTTTAGTTAATCTTTTATATTACAAAGCATTGAATTATTTTCAGAAAAGGCTTACCCTTCAACTATTGTAAAGAACGTCTCATTTTATGCAGGGGTAAGCGCAAAAATCGTGATTTTTTTTACAAACAATAACAAGACAGATAAAAGTAGTTCCATAAAATTGAACGGTCAATTGAGTCTGATCGCTTTATTTTCGTAAGAAAAAAAAACATAATTCTCAATAGTTGAAAATATTGTCACCCACATAGAGAATATATTTTTTTAAGAAGAATATTATTTTGAATACAAATATATTTGATTTAAAAAAAGTAGGGTGGTCACGTAAGATTCGGAAAAATATTCCCGGTCATTTAAATTTTCAAATTCAAAAATTCAAACCAAAATACTTTATACTCTGAAGAATTCAAAATAGAATCTCAAAATTAACGAACCTAAAGCGGATTGGAAAAGAAGAAAAGAAACTTCAAATTGAAATTATACAACTATGAAATTTTTCAATTTTAAACCAAACAATTTTTAATCCTTTAATTAGACATTGTGCCACTTGAAGCGCTTTTAATGTAAAATTATCTAATTATTAAAATATCAACCGCGATGTCAACGCCGGGAAGATTATTCTTCATATAGGACTCATACGGGAGGGTATCATCGACAAACAAACAATTCCCCGTCCCGATGCCGTTTCTCTGAAGAAATAACCAAAATTGCCTTAGGCTAGCCTGAAACATGGCATACCAAGTAATGGATCTCTATACGTTCAATTATTAAAAGTGAAAAAGTAACTTAACGTAATTAAAATTGTAAAAGTCAAGACTGAAAAATTAGACAAGTTTATCAATATAGTCTTTAAAAAAGGAAAAATTTAATATTAAGAGTACTTAAAACTGTACAAATGAGCAATATTTAATAGTAGTAGGGATTTTAAAGAATTTAAAAAAAAAAATTATTCAATCTCACAGTATTTCATATGTTATAAAGTGACAATTTTTAAGTGATTGCAATCACTTTAAAAATTGTACTGTATCAGTGGATACAGTTTCCCACTATTACTCGTAAAACTAAGAATTAAAAAACTTTCTGGTCAGAAAATAAATGTACTGTTATTTCTATAAGTTTTTTGTCATAAAAAAATTCCCGGCTTTTTTCTGGTTCAATGGCCATCGTCACAAGGATTTTACAGTGCAATATATAATTATAAATAATTTAAATAAAAATAAATGAGTTTAGAGCAAACTGTGCACATTTTTTGTTATGTAGAATAGATATCGCAAAAATATATTGAACAAGAAAAGGTGAAACAAAGTTTTATCTTGGCTCACGATGAGTTATTTGCTAATAATAATTATTTATAGGTAAACAGCCAGATAAATGAATAATCGGTAAAAATGTAGCTTAAAAGTTATTAACAGCTTAATACATAATTGGTAGCTTAATAAGTAATTGAGGTTAGTAAATTAAATATCCCATTAGAGTATACATTACCGCAATCAATAAAATCGAATTAACTGATAAAAATCATGCATGAGAGGAATTTAAGAGCTTTAAAAAAAATACATGCAGTGCTGAAAAGCAAGACAAAGCAAAACAATAACGACAAAGCAATTACCTTCTAGCAGAATATTTCAGGCTTATATTGCCCCATTAAGTCCAAGCTTTCCTCCTGGAGAACAAAAATAAATGATAAGGAGTTAACGTTTCCAATGAGAGAACATAACAATGTAACAGAGTGACAAATCGATGCAAATTGATCCCGTCCGGCGATAACTAATTCTCAAACTGTTAATTTTATGCCACTTGTTATAGACTCATTACAGCATCAGGACTGTAAGACAAAAGAACACGTGAACAGTAGACAATAGTTGACAATTTATTGGTTGAGGCTTTTTACTTAACATTAGCATTCGATAATTGTACAGCATTCGAGTGTCCCTCCACTAAATTGTCTTTGGACAAATGAAATTGACTGAAAAACTTTAAATCTTTCCGTGCTAGAGAGGGAAAATTGAGCAATATTCATTATTCATCCAGTTTTCAATTTAGAGGCAGAAAAGCAGTTTCGTTTCGAATGGAAAGCTCCAGTAGAGATTTCAAATAATTATGGAACCAGTAGACGTAAGGGAATGACCATGTTATATATTCTAAAATTAAAACTTTGTAAAAATAATTAATGCATTTTTAAGTGAATACCAGAATAGCAACTAAAAAAAATTCCTAGACATGCAGTTTAACAAAATACAAATTACAAACTTTTAGAAAGCTGGAAAATAACACTCCACTGAAAACTTTTCCTTCAAAGTCGAAATCGCAATTCGCTCTAGAATTTTGCACGGCTGGACGAAACACAGAGAATATCAAACAGACAACAGTAACACTCACTGAAGAAACAAGTTTGCATTCAATTTTAAAAAGATTAAAGATAATAAATTTTCTGCGGGGACTAGTTTTGTCCTAAACAAGAAAAATTCGAATTTATATCATAACATTCTTTAAGAAAACTTATTTTCATGTTACTGCTCTACTTCGCCTACGCATCAATGCAATTATTTCAGCTCATTGTTAACGACTACTGACACGAAATACATGACGAGAAAGTCAAACGTTTACGTTGAACTTTTTTATCTCTTGATCAGTAATGCCTTAGAAATTCTTTGTTATCAAAATGTCAAATTCTTTCAATTCCATTGAAGGATAGTGTACATGGAAATATATATGGGGATACGATTCACGAGAAAAAGCCTTCAATAGATTAATATGTTTTATGTGATTTGTGTGTCTTGTGTGATTTGCTGTCTATTTGAATATGCAACACATTTTTGACGAGTAAGCGATTCTAAAATTTGAAAGCTTTCGGATTTGAAGGTATCAAATATTTTAATGCAAACCCAAGGCTTCATTAATGCTATACAAATTTAGGAGCAGTTTCATTATAAAGCCTTTTATAATCTATATTGAACTTCAGGAGTTTATGTAAAAACATAAATTAATATTAATAGCAACATCAGGCCTCGGATCGACGAGAAGTCGATCATACAAGACCAATTAAATAACAAAAAGTTGCAAAAAGTTACATGAAAATTTTTAAGACATTAAAAAAAATCATCACGGATGCAAATATTAACCAATTTAATTTCTTCAGGCACATGACAGAGTACACGTCTCCTCATAATAAAAGACTCATAACTTTCTATTATTAAAGAAGAAATTTGCGTCAAGCGCTATACGTACAAAAAAATAGATGAAAAATAATAAACTACTCACATAGTTGAATTAATTTCTTCTCTGGCATAAAATACCATTGATTTTCAAATTAAATTTACACACATAAAATGAAGTTTGAATTTAAGACATAAACTTAAAAAATTGCTAGACCCTTTTCTTCCTTTTCTTTAAAGTAATAATGGAAAAAAGCACTCAAAAAACAGTATTGTGAAGAACTTTTAAACTATCTATAGTCTATACAATGCTAATTTTATATTCAAAACTCGCTATTACCAGCCCTTTTCAGATTTCCGGAAGCTGGCAATACAGCATTGTCATATCGATATGCGCACTATGCCATAATTAAGAGCTTATTTAATGCTAATTTATGCTGCAGAAAAAAAAGTTGTGCCCCGTAATCTTGGTCAAAAACATGTAGTAATGCTAGCTATAGCTGAAGCCACAACTCCGGTATTTGCAACTCGGAAATTATCAGTGGTATCAAATTCTCCTTCCCGCAGGAAAATTAGGTGCCAATATGTTCTGAAAAAACTAAATTTTGTGTCCCGTAATTTTGATCACAAACATGGGGTAATGGTGGCTTCAGGTGACTGGTATTTGCAACTCGGAAATTATAGTGGTATCAAGTTCTGCTTTCCGCAGGAATTTAGTGTTAATTAAGTGCTCTGGATTTTTTCTATGCGAAAAATCCGGGCACATTTTTTACAAAAAACCTGTATTAATGCTGGCTTCCGGTGACTGATATGTGAAATTCGGAAATTATTAGTGGTATCAAATTCTACTTTGGACATGAATTTAGTGCTAATTAAGTGCTAATACACTTTGCAAAAATTACATTTCGTGCCCGGTAATTTTAATCAAAACCATGAGGTAATGATGGCTTCAGGTGACGGTTATTTGAAACTCGGAAACTATTAGTGGTATCAAATTCTCTTGCCCGCAGAAATTTAGTGTTAATTAAGTGCCAATATATTCTGCAAAAACTAAATTTTGTGTCCTGTAATTTTGATCACAAACGTCGAGTAATGGTGGCTTCAGCTGACTGGTATTTGCAACTCAGAAATTATTAGTGGTATCAAGTTCTGCTTTTCGCAGGAATTTAGTGTTAATTAAGTGCTCTGGATTTTTTCTATGCGAAAAATCCAGGCAGATTTTTTTTTACCAAAAACGTGTAGTAATGCTGGCTTCCGGTGATTCTGATACGTGAAATTCGGAAATTATTAGTGGTATCAAATTCTACTTTGGACATGAGTTTAGTGCTAATTAAGTGCTAATACACTTTGCAAAAATTACATTTCGTGCCCGGTAATTTTAATCAAAACCATGTGGTAATGATGGCTTCAGGTGACTGGTATTTGAGACTCGGAAACTATTAGTGGTATCAAATTCTGCTATGCGCAGGAATTTAGTCCTAATAGTTTACGAGTTTCAAATACCAGTCACCTGAAGCCACCATTACTACATGTTTTTGATAAAAATAACAGGGCACAGACTTTATTTTTTGCAGAATATATTAGCACTTAATTAGCACTAAATTCCTGCGCAAAGCAGAACTTGATATCACTAATAGTTTCCGAGTTACAAATACCAGAGTCTCCGGCAGTCACACGGAGAAAAATGGGTGGTCAAAAGTTGATAGCACATTAATTTTCTTGGTCGAAAATTCAACTATTTGGTTCAAAACTTAAATATTTTGATGAAAATTCGTTTGAATGAAAATTGATATTTTTTATTTGAAAGTTCAAATTTTTTATTGAGAATTTAAGCACTTCATTTTAAATTAATTTTTATGGTAAAAATTCTACTGTTTTATAGAAAATTGACCTTATTGTTAAACTTTTTAGCTGAGCAGTCATATTTTCTGTGTTACAAATTGAACTTTTTTGTAGATAATTTGTCTTTTTGGCTTTAAAATTGAATAATTTTCTAAAAGATTATTTATTTTGTTCAGAAGTTTTTTGGTAGAACATTAGTCTTCTGAGTAGATAATTTATTTTTTTGGTTAAATATTTAACAACTTTGTTAAAAAATCTATTTTTATTGTAAAAATGATTGTTTTTAATCCAAAAATTTAACTATTCCATGTTTAGATCAAAATTTATCCTGTGCATTTAATAAGTTGAAAATTTCTATTTTCTATAGAATATTCAATTCCTTTGGTTGAAAATTCATCTTTTTGGATGAAAATGGTTTTTTTTATAGTGATTCTTTTATAGAGTTTTTATCTGAAAATTCAACTATATGTATCATATTTAGTTGAAATTGTATACTGTATAAGTTAAAAATTATACTTTTGAGTAGAAAATTCATGTATTTTGTTAAAAATTAGTCTTTGCGTAAAAAAGAAAATTAAGAAAGAGCAGTAGTGAATTTTTGTTGCAGATAATTTTCAAGTAGATAAAGTTGAATTTTTTTGCATCGAAACAAAACAATATTCAATAGAGTAAGAACAGGTGAATTGCACTTTGAAATTGCTGCAAAGATTACATTTTGTTTCATTCTGCGAATCTCCTTCGTTATAAATTGACCTTTTTGGTTCAAAGTTAAACTATTTGGTTATAAATTCATATTTTTGGTTAAAAAGTCTTCTTTTAGGGTAGAAGAGTATTCTTCTTTGTTGATATTTTAACTTTTTGCTTGAGAATATTTTTTAAAATTGATAATTTTGTATTGAAAATGATCTTTTTTGTTGAAGGTTCATCTTTTCTGACATCAAAATGCATTGGTTTTCAAAACTTTTGACTTCCTACCTTAAAAACTTTAATTTTATTAAAATAAAAATTTTTTCAATAATTGCTATTGCTAATTTATTATTTACTTTTTCCTAGGGAATATTTATGGAATGGATCACAAACCAGGAAATCAGCTGGCAAGACACATTTGTAAATGTTTAGCAATTGTAATTGCAGTATTTAACTTAGTCATAGTTCATTACTTTTACTTTTTTGATTAAGGTTGAATATCATATAAGTTCTATTTAATAAAAAAACTATGCATTTATATCTACATTATTTACCGAATCTTTACCCATTCATAATTAATTTAGAATTTCTTTTATTAAAATTATATTTTATAATTTATTTATTTATAATTTATGTAATGTTTTCGAATAGCATGTTGGATATTTTTTACTCTATGTCTGAATTCGTATGAAGTTACACTAATTGCATAGTGCGATGACTTTTATAAATTGATAGATAGTTTTCAATCTATACCAATCATGAGTGGAAAAACTATTAAACTGTAGAAAAGGAGTTAAAATTAAATTCATAAATAATTGTTTCTTATTAATTACATTTCTAACGATTGTTATACGAATTAGTAATTTTCTGATTAAAGATCATTATCGGAACGCCTACTCTAAATCAATTGATAAAGAACAATGCAAAAGTTAAAAAAAAATTATTAAAAATAATTTAAAAATATATATTTGACTTTCATAAATAGTCATTTTCATCATGTTAGATTTTTGAATCGAACCTCTGCGATAATCGAATTTTCCTTCCTTACATATCTATATTGACACTTCGGGAAAATCAAGTGGATCCGCTGAAATTATCGAATTGACCACCCGATACGATCGAGTCGAATGTTTAAGAAAATCAGATCGACTATCTGAGATTTCCAAATCGAGCCTTCACAATGATCGGGTCAGTCAGTCGAAGATACCATACCAGCGATACCGGAAGCCAGCATTACTTGACGTTTTTGGTAAAAAAAAGTGTCCGGATTTTTTGCATAGCAAAAATCCAGAGCAATTAAGTAGCACTAAATTCCTGCGCAAAGGAGAATTTCATACCACTAATAATTTCCGAGTTTCACATACCAGAGTCACCTGAAGCCAGCAAGAAGCTCGCAAGCCTGAAGCTCGCAAGTTTGAGCGCGCCTAAGGCGCGCAACTGTTGGATGTGGCGCTTCGCGCTTATTAGGTATTCATCTCGCGCTACGTGCTCGGACACATTTGCCTCATGCTTTACATGCGGTTTCTCTGGGTTCTCTGGGTTTTCAGACTTGGGGCGCTCGCTATTACGAGCGTCGCGGGCTAATACTCTCTTAGTAAGCTTCATCGTTATGACATTCTTTTGGTTCAATTACGTCAGTTTTACATAAAGAGAAGAACTAATTTACTTAAGGATCTATCAACCTTAAGGAACACATTTTCATCTCATCAAGACACTCGCGCTTCGCGGGCTCTCCATATTTAGTTTAAAAATCATGTAATCCTCGCGCTCGACGCTCGTTTTGCGCGCTTTGCGTTTCGCGTTATATGTTCTTCATATACAAATTACTAAATTTGTATTTGATTTCAAATAAAGAAGGAAATTCCTTTACTTCAGCGTATATTTCTGTACCTTTCTAATAAATTATACAATTATAATAAATTCTTTGCCTCGGCCTGGGACTGCTTATTCACATTTTCTGCGATCAAAATTTAAATTTCCGATTTTTCGAAGAAGTTCAAAAAGTCATTATGATAATCTTGTAGGGCTTTTAAAAAGCAACGTTTTTCCTCTCTTGACTTTTTTTGATATCGTGCGTTGTTTCGCTTAAAATGTTCATTTTCGTTTGTTTTTTTGGATTTTGAAAATGCTACAACTCCGGTAATTTTTTTCTTCATCGAAAAAAGTAATTGCGATAAACTGTTAGTCTTTTCGAGTGCTCTTAATAACTGTTCATAGATTTTTTTAAACTTGAAAAAGTGGTCTCAAAAATTTTTAGACTGTGCTCACTTTTTAAATTTTTATCCAAAATGGCTGGCTAACGAACTTGACCTTCAATTTGAGACAGTAAAAGAGTATACCAAAGGCCAATCCAATCTGTTGATTTTTCGAAAGTTAAATTGCTCACAGCCAGGACATACATACAGACATACATACAGACATACAGACACATTCGGAAAAACCGGTTTTTCGGGTTCAGGGGGTCTTAAAACGTGGACATTTGGCAAAAACCGGGGAGATCAAATTTTTACTCAAATCTTATACCTTCTCTAGATGAGAATGTAAAAAAGTGCCCGGATTTTTGCACCATACAAATCCAGAGCACTTAATTAGCACTAAATTACTGCGCAAAGGAGAATTTGATACTACTAACAGTTTCTGAGTTTCGCATATCGGAGTTGTGGCTTCAGCTGAAGCTAGCATTACTACATGTTTTTGACCAAAATTACCGGGCACAAAATTTGTTTTCTGCAGCATAAATTAGCAGTAAATAAGCACTAAATTATGGCTTTGTGCTCATATCGATATGCCAATGAAGTAATTTCAGCTTCCGGGACCTAACATTTTAGACCTTACATTGAAAGTGCCATTCCACAAAAATTATGAAACTATTAGAGAAAGAAAAGAAAATATCATTAAAAGCAATAATCATTTTAACTAATGAAACTCGTGATTAGAATTATTTTTAAAGATAAAGGAACAATCTTCGTAAATCTAAGACTTTCAGATTGGAGTCTATTTCTGACTTCTAAAATCCAGTCCAATGAATTACAAATTTAAAATCAGTACAGCCTTAAGAATTTATTTTAATCACAAAAATAAAACTTCGAATCTAATTGTAAGCTCTTTAAATGTAATTGTTGACCCCTTACAAATATTAGGTCACTTGCTTTGTAACTTTTTTAACTAAAATATATTCAACTACTAAGGCTAGCTATTTTAAAAGACATGTGTAGAACCTAAAAGAGCCTAGGGGGGTAGGCATGCAAAAGTTGCCCCCGCACGTATCAAGTTAATATTACCACTATAGATGGGCATTGAAGTGACATAAAATTCCTATAAAGGATAACTTAAAAATTTGATTTGTAGGGGAGTTATGGACAAGGAAAGAAAAATCAAAAAAGTCATTTTTCTCGAAAACTACTTAACAGATTTTGATGATCGAAATCTATGTTATAGTCAACCGTAAGACTAATTAGAAAAAAATTCTGAAATTTTTAAAACAAAATATAGGGGAAAAAAATGTTTATAAAATTTTCGACATTTTTTTGAAGATATGTTTTAGAGATATATCTCTAGTTTTTTTGAAAAAAATGCTCTTATTGTCTACTTTAACATATATTTCACCCAAATTGTTCATAGGGGTACTTAATGGCTTAAAAAAAACAAAATCTCGCGTGGAGGGCCGTGCGTGTATGTAGCGCAGCCTGCGATACCAACCCGGACTTGTATTATATTATTATTCTGATTCCCTTATTCACTTGTTTCGAGGTTATTGTCAAATATATTCCCACTATCATACTGCCTGACAGTACACTAACTTTCTGGTTCCGCGATTCACTTGCTTCGAACAGATCGTCAAATATTCTCATAGCATCTCGATGTCTGCCACGATACAAATTTTGAGTCCGTTATTCAGTTGTTTCAATATGTTTGTCAAATGTTTTCGCCACATCTTAATGATTGTCAGTACACTAACTTTCTGATTCCCCGATTCACTTGTTTCGAACAGACTGTCAAATATTCTCATAGCATCTTGCTGCCTGCCACGATACTAACTTTCTGGATTCGTTATTCTATTGCTTCGAACAAAACATGATTATCATCTATCAGCAGTAAAAGAGACAGCTTGAACAAGTTGGTATGTTCCAGTGAACAAGATTTTTAAATGTCTCTCAGTCATTTCCGGAAAATCTAAAATGTATGATGTGACACTTTTGAAAGGAAGTTTCCGACGAAGCCATCCTTTTTCTTGTACCTCAGTAGCCAAAGTATTCTGCAAATTTCTTTGACTATGCATTCTTTGCAAAATATCATCAAAAATGTCTACATCAGATTGAAGTCTTTTCCCAAAAGTGTTATTGAGGAATGACGCGATTCTGAAGTATGATTCAATTTTTGGTATCAGTTTGTTATCAATTTTGTGATACAAAAGGCGATATTTTTGTTCGAATATGCCGTGCACAGTTTCCACTGCCCACCGAATTTTTGTGACAAAACGAGATTCGTTGAATTATTCCATGGACTGTTGTTTCCTTTTTCCTTTCAAAGCAGGCATTAAAACTTTAAAATTATCTTGATCAACAATTTACGCAAACCACTTGGATCCTCAATAACACTACAGTCAACTCTCATAATAGGGCCGGTTATGGGCGGTTAGGGGAGTATTTTTTCCTCGAGTCATGTACCCCGACTACTCATTCGCGTCCTCGCCGTCGACTTTTGTTTCTCACTCTCGCAATAGTTCCGCCCGCCGAAGTGAAAAATTC
>JAAAKG020047543.1:0-18583 GCA_010014905.2 Druon quercuslanigerum
GGTTTGGTAGACTCGATAACAGATTCTATAGAGATGCAGTGATTTAAAAAGACTTCTGGACGTGATAGTGGCGGGATATAAGCGGATCCAAGCAGAATTCGCTCCTTTCCATTGTAGATTGTTATTGTAATTGGTCCTCGATATTCGAGACTCCGAAGTTTTTTTAAAATTTTAAATAAAATTTTAAATTTTAAAAATTTTAAATTTTAAAAATTTTAAAACATTTAAAATAAAAAGTTTTCAATTCCTACGACTTTGAATCAAAGTAGATTACTTATTTAACAAAATAGTGCAGTTTTTAACAATATTTTTTTTTTCGTAAAAATGATAAATTCGTAACATAAAAATACTTACAAGTTGAAATATTTTGGAAAGATTGCGGAAAGATGTCAAAGTCTAACCAAAGAATAAAAAGATATCACGAAGCGATAAATGATTTTACAGTGATTTTATAAAGACATCCATGATTTCCCAAAGATATCACATAGATTTCAATTATTTCACAAAAATTTCAAAAATTGAGTGAAGATTTCAATAACTTCCCAACTACTTCAAACATTTTTGAATAGCTTCATTGGACTCCACGAATGAATCGAATATTGAACAAGGCTTTTAGATGGATTTCAAAAATTGAAATATTTTTTTAAATATTTCACAAAATAACTGATATCAAATAATTAAAAAATATTTTACATATTTAGCAAAGATTTTCAATGTTTTCAGATTAAATGTTTAGGTAGATTTTAAAGTTTGAATAAAGATTTCCTAACAGTTTTACAAACATTTGAAAGACATGGCAAAGGTTTCGGATATACTTAAAAGATTTTACAAATGCACACATGATTTCCCAAAGATATCACAAAGATTTCACATAGATTTCGGTTATGTCACCAATGGTACCAAATATTTTACATAAAATTCGATTTATTTTACAAAGATTTCAAAGATGGTGCAAAAATTTCACTAATTTCCCAACGATTTCAAACAATTTTGTAAAGGTGAAAAAGACTTCACAAATGCATCGAATATAACATTAAGCTTTAAGATGGATTTTTAATATTTAAGGAAGATTTAAATTTTTTTCTAAAGATTTCACAAAGATTTCAATAATTTCACAAATTTTACCAAATCATTAAAAAATATTAAAAATATCTGTCGAAGATGTATAAATATTTCAGAAAGGTTTCCGAAAGCTTTCACAAAGATTTTACAACGATTTAAAATTTGTTTACAAAGGTTGAAATATTTTGCAAAGATTCAAAAATTTTAAAAAGATTTCGAAAAATTTTAAATATTTTACAAATGCTTAAATTATGTGATAAAGCATTTAAAGAGATTTCAAAGTTTAAGTGAAGATTTCTTATCAATTTCACAAAGATTTTAAAGACATGGCAAAGTTTCCGGATACATTTGAATATTACGCAAAGGCTTCGAAACATTTCACAATGATTTTAAAGATTGCACAAAGATTTCACTAATTCCCAATGACTTGAAAAATTTTTAGGTAGAATATTTAAAGAAGATTTAAATGTTTTTCTAAGGACTTCACAAAAATTTAAATAATTTCACCAATTTTACCAAATATTTAAAAAGTATTTTAAATATTTGGCAAAGATTTCCAAAGATTTCAGAAATATTTCACAAAGATTTCAAATTTTTAATAAGATTGAAATATTCTTAAAAGTTTTCGAAAAGATTGAATAGATTTGGCAAATGTACACGAGATTTCCCAAAAATTTCACAACGATTTCGCATAGCTTTCAATTATTTCATAAATAGTACTAAATGTTTCACTTTTGCCAAATAATAAAAAAACTGTTTTAAATATTTGGCAAAGATTTGTAAAGACTTCAGAAAGACTTCACAAAGATTTCACAAAGACTTAAAAATTTTCACACAGATTCAAATATTTTTATAAGATTTCAGAGAGATTTAAAAGATTTTTCAAATCCACACATGATTCATAAAGATTTCACGAAGATTTCAATAATTTTCCGAATGATACCAAATAATAAAAAAAAAAACATTTTAAATATTTGGCAAAGATTTCCAAAGATTTCCAAAAGATTTCACAAAGATTCAAATATTTTTCAATATTTTTGACAAAGTTTTGGATAGATTTAAAAAACTTTACAAATGCATCGAATATTGCATTAAGCTTTCTGCTGGTATTCAAAAATTTAACGAAGATTGAAATGTTTTTCTAAATATTTTACAAAGATTTCAATAATGTTATAACTGATACAAATAATTGAAAAATATTTTACATATTTGGTAAAGATTTCACAAACATTTCACAGAAATTCAAAAAGATTTCAAAATTGTTACAAAGATTCAAGTATTCTGAAAAGATTCCGGAGAGATTTAAAAGGTTTTGCAAATGCTTAAATTACTTCATGACGGTTTTAAGTAGATTTCAAAGTTTAAATAAAGATTTCCTAATAGTTTCAAAAACAATTTAAAGATTATATTTTGCAAATAATTCGAAACATTTCACAAAGATTGTGAAAAGATTTCACTAATTTCCCAACGATTCCAAACAATTTTGGACATGTGAAAAAGACTTCACAAAATGCATCGAATATTGCATAAAGCTTTCAGATGCATTTCTAATGTTTAACAAAGATTTAAATTTGTTTCTAAAGATTTCACAAAGATTTCAATAATTTCACAAATTTCACCAAATCATTACAAAATATTATAAATATCTGGCGAAGATTTATAAATATTTCAGAAAGGTTACCGAAAGATTTCACAAAGGTTTCGAAGATTGTGCAAAGATTTCATTAATTTGCCAAGGATTCTAAACAATTTTGGACAGGTGAAAAAGACTTCACAAATACATCGAATATTGCATAAAGCTTTTAGATGAATTTATAATATTTAACAAAGATTTAAAATTTTTTATAAAAATATCACAAAGATTTAAATAATTTCACAAATGTTACCAAAGGATTAAAAATTATTATAAATATCTGGCAAAGATTTGCAATTATTTCAGAAAGTTTTCCGAAAGATTTCACAAAGATTTTACAACGATTTCAAATTTTGTACAAAGATTGAAATATTTTATAAGGATTGAAATATTTGGAGAAGATTTCGGCAAAATTTAAAATATTTTACAAATGCTTGATTAATTCAAAAAGATTTGACATAGATTTTAATTATTTCACAAATTGTACCAAATATTTCGCAAAGGCTGCAAAACGTTTCACAAAGATTTGACTAATTTCCCAACGACTAAAATAAATTTTTGATAGATTTAAAAGACTTCACAAGTTCATTGAATATTCCATTAAGCTTTTAGATGGATTACAAAGATTTAACGATGATTTAAATGTTTTTCGAAAGACTTCAAAAAGAATTCAATAATTTCGCACAGTTTACTAAATATTTAAAAGAGTTGGCAAATGTACAAATGATTTCTCAAAAATTTCACAAAGATGTAAAATAGATTTTCATTATTTCACAAATAGTACTTAATATTTCGTAAAGACTTCGAAACGTTTCTCAAAGTTTTGGTTTGATTATATTTTTATAAATATTTCGATAATTCCACAAATGTTGCTAAATGATAAAAAACTATTTTTAATATTTGGAAAAGATTTTCAAAGTTTTCAGACAGATTTTACTATGACAAATAATACTAAATACTTCGCAAATATATCAAAACATTTCACATTTCAAAGATTTAACGAAGATTGAAATGTTTTTCTATAGATTTCACGAAGATTTCAATAATTTTACAAATTATACCAAATAATTAAAAATTATTTTACATATTTGGCGAAAATTTCCAAAGATTTCAGAAATATTTTATCAAGATTTCACAAAGATTAAAATTTTTTTACGAACATTCAAATCTTCTGAAATGATTTCGCACAGATTCAGAAGATTTTACAAATGCTTCAATTATTTCTCCAAGATTTTAAGAAGATTTCAAAGTTTGAATAAAGATTTCCTAACAATTTCGAAAATAATTCAGACATGGCAAATGTTTCGCATACATTTAAAAAATTTGACAAATGCATACATGACTTTTTAAAGATTTGACAAAGATATCAATAATTTCGGAAATAGTACCAAACATTTCAAAAATATTTTCACAAAACTTTCAGATGGATTTAAAAGATTGAAACAAAGATTTTCATGTGTGCCTAAAGATTCTACAAAGATTTCAAGAAGTTCGCAAATTTACTAAATAATTCAAAAATATTTCAAATGTTTTGGAAAGATTTATAAATAGTTCAGAAAGATTCCACAAATATTTCTAAAGATTTCAAAGATTCCACAAATATTTCGATGAATTCGTAAATTTTTCAGATAGACAACAATTGAGACTCCGGATTTTAATAACCACGCATAAAATTTTCCTAGCCGCTTCAGACCGCTCGAGTTGGCCCCTGATGACTTGAAAATCATTTTTCAAAAATTAATTCTTTTTAACACATCATTTTGTAGAAAATTTTATGGCTCATCTTTTTTCTTCTGACAAAAAAGCTGTATCGTTTACCGTTTTTGTAAAAAATCAAAAAAACTTCATTTTTCAGACCAGCAAATTTACTAAATATTTTCATTTCAACTCGCTTCGAAAAAGAAAGTTCTTTATATTTTAAAATAAAAATTTAATACACTGTCCTTCGAACTGTTCTTAAGGTAATGTGCAATTTAAAATTGATTGATTTTGTTAAATAAGAAAGTTATCAATTTCTTTAGCAATCAGTATCAAAATAACGTTAGACAATTTTTAAACGTTTCGTTTATCGAGGGAATTTTGAGTAAGCTCGAACTTCCAGTAATAAAAATGCTTCGTAGGATATAATTAAGTTTTCTGAAAAGTTTGACTCTAATTAAATTAGTTGTTAACAAAATAGCATCATTTGAATAGCGTTGACCGAGCACGTGAGGGGCGATAACTTCGGAGCTTGTTTGAACCGTGCTATTTAGCCCGTTAGAATACAACTATGTTTGTATTATAAAGTATTACACATCTCTAAAAATTTAGAGCACATTGTGTTTGGTTCCTAAGCAAATAAATCTATAAATATTGAAAATGAATAACTAAAAAAGTAAATGTTGAATTTGCTACAAACTCTAACTCAAGGTAGAAAAATAAATAGAAACAAAGAAAATAGAATTTATAATATTATCAAGATAAAGAAAAATAAGGTATTTGTACGTACACTTCCTTTAAAAAGATAAGAATTGAGTACTAAATTTAAAATATTAAGGATATTTTCAGTATAAAGTCGAGAAGCACATTACTCAATCTTTAACTTGATTTATGAAATAAAAAAGGTAGCCACATTGCTAAGTCTAACAAATATTGGAAACTAAATATAAATTTACTGTAGAAAGAATAGTTTAAGACGTAAATATTTATTTGGAAATAGTTGATCTAAGTTTTCCCTTTTATTTTATCTTCAGAAATTGGCCGTATTGTTTATCTCATTAGTAGTATAATTACTAACAAGTTTAGTTTGAATAAAAACCATTAAAATGAAGTTCTACAAAAATGTCAAGTACAAAATAAATTATTGGTAGATAATTAAACTTTTTGGTTGAAAATAAACTTTTTTGTTGAAAATTCATAATTTTAGTTAAAAACTCATCTCTTTTAGTAGAAAATTTACTTTTTCGTTTTAAAATTTGTGTTGTGGGATATACTTTTCTGAATGTTTGTAATCAGCCTGTAATTACGTATATATAATGTAATATATAAATATTTAATGATTTTGCCCTAACAAAAAAAATAATTGCTTGTGGTTTGATGTTCAAATGTTAACTTAATAGTGTAAACAAATAAATGGACTAAAATAATTTTAGTCCAGAGGCGAAGGCTGTGGTCGAGCAGGTCGAGATTCCGAATCAATGCTAATAGAATGGTCCTATTTTATTTACGAATAATTCAATTAGGGTAAAACTTTTCAGAAAACTTAATTATATCCTACTAAGCATTTTTAATGCTGGAAGTTTGGGCTTACTCAAAATTCTCTCGATAAACGAAGCGTTTGAAAATTGTCTAACGTTATTTTGAAACTGATTGTCAACAAAATTGATAACTTTCTTATTTAACAAAATTAATCAATTTTAAAGTTCACACTATCTTAAGAACAGTTTGAAGGACAGTGTATTAAATTTTTATCGAAAAATATTAAGAACTTTGTTTTTCAAAGCGAGTTGAAATGAAAATATTTAGTAAATTTTCTGGTCTGAAAAATGAAGTTTTTTTGATTTTTTACAGAAACGGTAAAAGATACAACTTTTTTGTCAAAAGAAAAAAGATGCGCTATGAAATTTTCTACAAAGTGATGTGTTAAAAAGTTAAATTTTGGAAAACTGATTTTCAAGTCATCAGGGGCCAACTCGAGCGGCCTGAAGCGGCTAGGCAAATTTTATGCGTGTTTATAGAATCCGGCGTCTCAATTTTTGAGACCAGGTTTCTAGAAATAAATAAAATATTAATCGTTCATTTATTTTTTTGCTACTGCTTGTTCATTATTCATAATATTTATCCAACCTCTGACTGAAGTGCCGAGTATGGGCTGGCTTTTACTGAGTCGCCTCCGAGGCTCTGCCAGAGTGCGAGATGAGAAACGAATCCTCGAGCCCACGCAGTGGGTACAAAGCTGATGCCTTAGCCCCCACGACTTTCGCTCACTTATATCGTTCAGTAATTTATTTATTATTGATATATTATTTAATACATATTTATTATATACATGTACTATTATTATAATTATTATTTACTTATTTACCTCCTGACTGCAGTTTGTAAATAGGGGCTGACTAGGCCATCTAACTGTTGGCCTTACAAAAGTGTCGATGGCCACTCTACCCGAAGCGTTTGCATAACGAAATTTTTTTTAACTTTTTTCCGAATCCATTAGATTTACCATCTTATTTTAGTAGGTAAACTCTTTTACAAATATTTAATATTCATCGTTATGCAAACTTTGAAGATTAGCTGGAAGATGAGTAGAATTTGAACTCTTATTATTGTAAAGAAAAAAATATACATTAACCTTTGAGAAAGTGTACTGTTTTTGCAAGTGTTTTGTAACATATATCCACTCTATTTAAGAGTATTTCACATCTTGAACTTTCATCTCGTCCCTTTTGTGACCAACCATGGTCCTGCACATACCAAACTCTCCTCTTCCTCCTTTCTCTCCTCCGCCACCACAAGATCGGTCCTCTTCTTTAAAATTTGCCATCTCTCTCGCGCGACGCGACCGTTAAAAAATGAAGCAAAGCAACCGAGTCGTTCACAACCCTTTCCCTTTGCCAATCTGTAACGCCCACATTGTGGCTCTTGCGTGGCGACGGACCTGATCCCAGTGGTCCACATGCACAATATTCCACGCACGGGACCTTTAAATGGCCCAGACATTTAAAACCTGCTTCGGCAAGTGCAGCGGTTGAATTTAAGTCGCACAATTAAAGAAATTCGATACCAAACAAGGAAGACGCCTTTTCTTCAAGAGAAAGCACCTCAAAAAACATTTCATATTTATTTGCTCGTGACAAACGAAAACTTTCAATTATTTCATTAGGGGTCTTTCAAAAACTGCGTCACGATATTTTAAACACTTGCACCCCCCCCCCCCCTCCATTCTTCATCACAGATCATCAAACAAAGATTAGACCCCCCAAGGTGACATCGCAAATACGAACACCCCCTTCTCTCATCTTTTTAAGGCAACAACATTTTTTCTTTCATTCCACTTGAAAAACGCCCAAAAGTAACTCAAAAAATTAGAAAGATAATATTTTATTAAAAAATGAATTTTTAACCAACAAAGGTAATTTTTTAACCAAAAAGTTGAATCTTTAACAAACAATACAAATAATTTAGACTAAAAAGCTGTATTTAGAACCAAATAGTTCAAATTTCATCTTTCACAGACGAATTTTCAACCAAATGATCGAATGCAGTTGATTTTTCGAACAAAAAAGATGACTTTCAAAAAAAAATAGTAAAGTTTTAACAACATAGTATGTAATTGAATTTTCAATTAAAATAATGACCTTCAGAAAATAATAAGATGATGTTCAAAAAAAATAAATAAATTTAATACAAAATAGTCGAATTTAACTCTGTACCGTTACACTGGTATGAATTCACATTGGAAAATTTTTAATTTTCTTGACATTTACGCAGGTACAGCTGCAGCGGCTTATCCCCACTATATTGTATATGTTAAATATGCGTAATATATGCTAGATGTTTATTATAGGTTCAATATGTTAAATATTTAAAATAACATTGCAAAAAAACCCTATTCACACCAGTGTACCGTTTACGTATGCTGGGTTGGAGTTTACCGTTTGAGAGTTAAGCAAAAAGATGAATTCTCAACGAAAAATGTAATAGTTGACATTTAAAACAAAAAAGGTTTTAATTTTAGATAAAAAAGTCGAATTTACACAAAATATTAATTCTCAACAAAAAATGTAACTAACAGTTGATATTTTTATCTAAAAATACGAATTGTTGACCAAATATTTAAGTTTTCAACTGACAAACAAATTAATTTTAGAAAAAAAAAACTAATAGAGCGATTCGATTTAGAAATAAATCTCTTAATAGGGCTTCCAGACGAGTCGAAATGACTGATTAAGAAAACACTGTTGAAACTATATTACTTCTGAGTAAAAGCGTTCAAAATTAATTAATTAAACACTTTTAACCTTTGAATCGAAATAATTTTTTATTGGAAAAGATTAAAATTTGATAATTTGAAATTGAACATAAAATATACATAAATCATAAAAATCATAAATCATTTTCAAATAGTTAATTAGACTCTAAAATTGCAAACATTGAAAATTAACGGAATTATTCAATTAGTGAGGTAAAAATTTCAGATTATTTATGCTAAAGAAAAAAATTTTAGTGTTAAAAGTTCATTTTTTAAAGAATATTGAAAAGAAATTCTAATTTTAATAGATTTCCTTGAGAGTGTACTTGAAAGCTTTTCTCTTAAGTAGCTACTCAAATTGAAAGACTTTTTATAGAAGTGATGTTTGTAACTCGAAAGCACGCAACGTTCTCCTAGTGTCGGTTCAATTTAATGAGTGTGTTGCACGCCCACATTACGCACATCCTGCCGTTCAAATGGCCACGACGAAGACGTGATACTGCAACGAAATATAAGTGGATTTTTTCCAAGATCTGAAACATCATGAGGTATAACAAATTCTATTCGATATTTCCGTTTCCTAAAACCTATAAGCAAAAGACAATTAAAAATTTTGAAACCTTTCGAAATTTTAAAACTTGAAATGAAAAAAAGTTACAAATCGAACCACTTTTAAATCGAGGGCTTGATTACTCGGATTTTTGATGTACACTATATTGCAATATTACAAGATTTTAAAAAATATTTCACGAGATCGCAAAATATTTCATGGATTACAGGAAATTTATTATAGAATATCATTATAAATGAAAAAATTATAAGATAATCATCATTGGAATTAATTAAAAAATATTTGAGAAATTAATGCAAAAAGTAGAAAAACGAAAAAGGAAATACTTATTTTAAACCCCAGCAAAAAGTTATAAATTCCCTTTATTTCTTTAAAATCTCTTAAAATTTAAATAAAGTCCATATGAAAACAAAACCTTTTGAAATCTCTTGAACTGACATAATACCTTATGTAAAAGATGAATTTTTACACAAAATAACCAATTTTATGTTAAAACAATTATTTAGGAAAAAACAACGAATTTTCAACCAAAGAAATGAATTTTCAACAAACATGTTTAATTTTGAAGCCAAAAATCAATTACCTACAGAAAGGAAGGGTAAAACTGCTCGGAGAAACTGTACACGTCGTTGGTCACAGGCACAACTGTGCACCGGCCGATCTGTGCACGTCTAAATTTCGACGGGCACAGTTAGGAGTCTCCTTACTGTACACGTTCACAAATGGATCACTCCTAACTACGCACGTCTATATTATTACGATCCGATTTTCAGCTGACAATTCCACTTGCACAGATGGGATATTCCACATTGAGCACGTGCACAGATGGGACCTCTTGCGTTGCTGACCACTTGCACAACTGTGTACGTGCATAGATGGAATATTCCAAACTGTGCATGTCGAAATTTAGACGTGCACAGATGGTATTTAACTAACGTTTTACGCACACAGATGGTACACAACCAAACATTCACGTGCAGAGATGGTATCCTCCCAATTGTGCACGTCTAAATTTTGACGTGTATAGTTGTTAATGTTCCATATTTGCACGTGCACAGTTTTTCAAGTGAGCAACAACGTGCACAGATATACCATCGGCCCTGGACGTGCACTGATGCTTCATGCACACTTACACCCCTCCCAAATTGAGACGTGCTTAGTTGGGAGTTTCTCATATGTGCAAACGCGCAGTTTGGATTGTTTGGAATCTATCACCTGTGCACCTGCGCAGTTGGGAGTATCCCACTGTGCGCGCGAGCAGTTGGGACTATCCCATCTGTGCACCACAAAATATTGATGTGCGTAGTTAGAAGTGTCCAAAATGTGCATGCGTACAGTTAGGAGACTCCCAACTGTGCGTATCTGTGCCTGTGACCAATTAACGTGCACAGTTGTGCATATAGCCATCGACGTGCACAGTTGAGCTCGTGCTCAGTTGTCCATCACCCTCTACAAAAGAGTTGAATTTTCAATCCGAAAATAAGACTTTTCAGCAAAAAATTACTTTTCTAACAAACAATTGAATATTTAAATAATTAGTTTAATTTTTGCCATATAGTTGTATTTTCAAGCCATAATGACGAATTAACTGTACAAAACAATTGAATTTTTAACTAGAAAATGTGAGTTTAAAAAAATTTAATTTAAAAAAAAAGTAGTTAAATTTGCAACTAAAATGATAAATATTTATCAAAACAAAATAATTTTAAACTAATGAACTCATTTTTTCATCAAGCAGTTGAGTCTTAAATAAATAAAAATGAATTTTAAGCGAAAAATGTAATACTGTAAAGTCTTGATAGATAGAGCATTATCATTAAGCCATAAAAATTTAAAGGGCCGAAACTCCGGGGGTATAGCAGTAAGAGAAAATATATGGTCAGTATCGGGATAACATATTTCGGAGAAGTTTTAAAAAGAAAAGAAGTAAAATAGTGAAATATTGTTTCGTAGCAGGGTGTAATAAATATAATGTGGTGCATCCAGGCACAACATTTTTTGGATTCCAAAAGGCATAACTGATGAAAATTAAAAGTTTTTGGAAAAATCTCGTGTTGGGCCTAGTGATCTATCAACACGTGAAATTATTATATTGTCAAAGAGAAGCAGGGAATATTTCGTCATTTGTCATAGGAGAATATAAATTTTGCGTAAAAATCCTTTTAATTAATTGAAGATTCATAACTATATTTAAAAATTCATTTCCTTCGTCAAAAATACAATTGTTTTATTTGAAAATTACTTTTTTTGTGAAAATTTATTATGTAACTGTACATTATCACTTTGGGTTCAAAGTGTATCTCTCTTTGGTTAACAATTCGCGTATTTTATTGAAAAAGTTGTCTTTTTTGGTAGAAAATTCATCTTCTTGGTCATGGTAAATGAAAAATTTGCTTCGGTATTTCTCATGGAAAAAAATGGTTTTCCTCGATTTTTGTAAAAATATCACTTTATTTCTTTAAACTTGGAAAGAAGAATGCAATGTTAAAACTTTTAGGAATATCACTTGAGTTTTTTATTCCTGTGAGCAGATCGCTCTTGCAATAGGCTGCTCCTAACCTCAAAATCTCCATAAACTGTCATCGCGTTTTACGTCAGTAATGGAATTTTATAACTTAAATTAAAATGAATACAATACTTAACATGAATATTCTTTAATATTAATGTTCATGCTCATATAAAATAATAAGGTATAACTTAAAACTAAAAATACCACATGGTTAGACTAAACTCATTCAGAGACAGAACAGTATCATTGAACTGCTTGCACTTCACTTTCACCGCAAAACCACACGAAAAGAATTTTGGGTAAGCGGCTCTCCCAGTACGTGGAAAGGCTTGTGCCAAACGCTAGGAAAGCGGCTTGCTGTCGACTTCGTGCAGCCGCTCTCTCGTTGTGGGCGAGATTTTGCCCCACAATGGTGTGGCCGTTGCACGAACGTGTTGAGCGAGCAGCGCGCCAACTCTACAGTATAACGGCGCACCCAAGAACTGACGTACTGACTTCTTGAAAACCGTTCGCTAATTTACGTGAACTGCATTTTATATTTATTTTCGAGAGGGTTTCGACTTGCTTTTTCGTGTTTAAAAATGGATCACTTTTTTATAAAATATGAATTCCAACATCTGAGGCATTTTTTCGAATGCATGTATTTCATAAAATATATACGCTTGCCGTTTTAAATATGTACACATAACCTATAAATTGCAAAGAGCATATGCATTTTTTCAAAAAGAAAATAATTTGTATATAACAATATTTTAAAAAAAAATGATGAATTTTCCAGACAAAAAAAACGAATTTTCAACAAATAAAAGATTATATAGTCGAAAAAGAAAACACATTTATCCAAATTGCTGAACTTGCAAGCCAAAACACGACTTTTCCACAAAACACTTGAATTTTCAACCCGAAAATATGAATTTACACCAAAAAATACGAATTTTCAACTGAACAATAGAAATTTTTAACAAAAAAGTTAATTTTGAACCACATGATTGAATTTTTGACTGGAATAGTTAAATTTAGATATAAAAAATTAATTTTAAACCAAAAGGATGACTTTTTCACAAAAATTATGAATCTTCAAAAACAAAATTATTGTTTAAGAAAGTGGTTGAATATTATGGTAATCAATTTTTGAACCACAATGCAAATTTCATTAAAAACGTAGAAAATTCGCGGTCAGTGAAAAAATTCCCGGTCCAGCGGGCCACCCCGTTCTGATTACTATTCATAAGAATAATATGAAAAAATCCAATTCTATAGGAACAGTGCGTTAGTTTGACACTCATTAATGTATCGTGACGCACGACAACTTTCACAGAAATGCCCATTTCATACATTAATTTTTTTTTAAATAAACATAATATTTCATTTAGATTTAATATTCTTTTAAAAATCAAGACCGCAGATTCACTTCCGAAATGACCTGCGCTCGGTATGCTTTCCCACGTATGGGGAAAATTTTGTCACGCACGCGGGCGAGAATTTCGACGCACGTTTGAAGCATCCGTTCATCCGAATGTGACGCAGCATCTGCACCACACGCACGGTGGCGCCGCTGTACTACTGCTAGTGCAACCGCTTCTCTAAACTTTTTTCCGTGCAGCTTCATAAAACTTACAAGCTTCCAAACTTTTATATGCTTTCACTTGTTTTGCAGTGCAAAAACTGTGAAATAGAAAATAATAAGACAGTATATCCACTATTATCACCGAGGGCACTGAGCTTACATTTTCACTAAAATCTGTATCTCTAAGAGCATACGGATCAAAGGTTTCGATTTTTTTCAATTTTTGGATACATCGGGTCTTGACATCTCTCGACATCTTTCGAAAAAACATAACCCCGAAGGCCGCGTGAATTACTAAACCACAGTGACTATGCTAAGAGTCGGGTGTATTTATTTGTATCATAATACAAAGCCGGTGCAGCCAAAGAACGTCGCTTCCCAAAATAACTTTCTAACTCGCGCTAGAGGTGCCCATGTGGAAAAGTTAGTTGGGGACAGATTGGGCCCCAACTAGATTGCCCAATTAATAGTTGGGTCCCAATTGGGCTAGTTAGGCAAATTGGGTTCTAACGGTCGGCCCAACAAATTTCCAGATTGAGGTAAGATGCAGGGCTTTAGTTGGGCAGCCCGCTTTACGCTCAATTAATAAAAAGGGTACAATTATTATTAAATCCATAAAGTTGGAGGTAATAAATAATAAATATAAGTTATTATTTTTTAAATTGATGCTTCTTTAAGACTTAAAAACTCTTAGCATTCTCTTATTCCTATTGACCTCAATCCCAGTCTCGGTCGTAAAAGCATCTGAAGTGGTGTTTTCTGCAATATATTTGGTTTAGTACAAATTCTTAACTGAATACGAGAAACATCACAAGGCGATCACTTAGTTTGTTTATTTCTACTAAAAAATACGAAAGAACTTTGTAAAAATAACCTCATTTTACAAAAGCTTAAACTGAACCGACTACATGAAAAAATGGCGTTCGCAACTGCTTTAGTGCAGACGAGAGACCCCGTTTGCGGCGTTGCGGCTCGCGCAGCCGCACACGTTAGCTACTACAGGCGGGGTTTTTAAAATTACAAAACTCTATGTTTACAAGAAATGTTTATTTATTGTTGTTTCACTTGAAAATGTTACTATACTCTGCTGATCTCTTTGCTGTTTTTTTAAAAGAAAATTTCGATTTTAATTTAGAGCTTATATCCAATTCGAAAACAGTTTCATTATTTTAAGCCTATGAAAAATATATGCAAAATATATTATAAACTAACCGTAATGTTAAAAAAAAATGTTAATGTATGAACAATATTTAATAATCAGAAGTTCTTTTTAAGGATGAGAGACAAAAAATTTCAGGAAATTAATGTACTTTAACACTTTCCAAAAAAATATAATAAACAAGCTATGTTCGTAAATAATTTATTTACTATGTAAGTTTATAGTTTAAGAATTATTTTCATTTAGATAACTGAAACCTGAATGCTAGATTCTGCTCGAATCGCTCATTATTTTTCATACCGTGTGCATAATTTATTATCCGCACGGCGTTTTTTTATCAGAGTATCCCGATTAATTTATTAATTCCTAATTCGATGCAATTGACAATAACTTTACCGATGCGAATAGCAGCTGATCACAGACAGCCGATATTTTATCTCTATACTGCCCTCTATCGATATAATTAAGGTTTCTTTTTGTGGGACCAGACTTGTTTGCTCCAATAGTCCTTACTTTGGGCGTTCTATGGGTGAGCCCAATTTAAGCCAAATTAAGTACAAAGTGAATCACTGATCGGCTTTATCTACATAAATATTGTCAGTTAAAACTTTTGAATAATAGGAAAAGTTTCAGGATTTGTCTGAGATTGCGTCCACCGAATCTTATAATAAAATGATCTGTTCATAAATTTAGAACACCCACTATGGGCGTTATATGGGTATGCGCAATGTAAGACCAATCAAGAAATCAAATAATACATCAGCTTTATCAACATAAGTTTTAATAATTAAAAATTTGGTATAATTATAAAAGCCTTAGGGTTTCGATGGGATTGCATGCACTTACTCATATAATTAAAATAATCTGTTAATTAATTTAGAACTCCCACTATGGGCGTTCTATGGGTATACCCAATGAAAGCCCAATCAAGAAATCAAGCACTGATCGGGTTTATCAATATAAGTTTTGATAAGTAAAAATTCGCAATAATTGGAAAAGTTTCAGGATTCGGGTGGGATTGCATTCACTGTAAATTAATCTTTTAATTATTTTCGCTTTTTGTTATCTGGACCGTCCAGTTCGGGCCCAATTGGCGCAAAATTATAAGTTCGGCTAAGCTGGGCCGATTTTCACATAGGTGTGTGCCTCTTCAGCCCTAATATAAAATTATAGTATTATGTTTCGCGGTGCTTAAAACTGTCAAGACTTCACTGTAGTTGATATTTCAGCATAAAAAGATTTTAATTCTAAATAAATGACAGTTAAATTCAAGAATAATAAATTAATTCTTTAAGAAAAATATCATAGTTGACATTTCAATGAACAAATATTTTTATTTTAAATTGAAAAGAGATACATTTTTAAACCCAAAAGACGAATTAAAAAAAATAGTTGAATTTTCAACCATGAAAGATTTCAGTTACATTTTCATCAACACCAAAATATGAATTTACAAAAAATTATATAATTTTCTATCAAAATAGTTGAATTTTCAACCAAAGAAGACGAATTTTTAACAAAACAGTTGAATTTTCAACAAAAAAGGATGACTTTAACAGATTGTTAATTTTTTTGCCATATAATAAAATTTTAAACAAAAAATATAATTTTGAGAAGAGAGCACCTGCAAACAAAAGCAACAGAAATAAAATGCAAATAAATTTCTGGCAAGAATATTATATCAGAGTGGCCGCAAAACTTTACTTTAAAAATTCCCTGATATTATCCTGGCCAATTTTTCACTTGCCCTAACCATTAGTATTCAAAGACCAGAATATGAATCTTGTGCACCTTTTTAACATAGAATCTTTTATAAACGGCATAAAAAAATTTCGAATTAAAGTTTAAAAGTTAAAATTTATTATCATTGACACTTATTTAAAGTGCCTCTTATAGAATTATCTGAACTTTGCAAAATTTTTTTCAAAATCCCTGACTTTTCCCACTCATACAATTCACTGATCCCCAGGTTTTTTCTGACCTACGACCATCCTGTCAAAATACTTTTGCCTTTTTCGGGTATGGAAAAATGCAAAAGGTTAATATAACAAAAATGATGGGGGCTGAAGGAACAAGGAAAATCTGAAAAATGACGGTTGGGTCACAGGTTCTCGCCATCACCTAACTTAACCTGTGAAAAATTTTATTGTATATATACGTGGCACGCAGCCCACCTATCCTTCCAAATTCGAATGGGCACAAAAAGCAAACAATGCGACGAGAGGAACGAACATAAGAGCTAGGTACACGAGGCACTGGTTGCCCCAAGAAGTACCCAGAACGACAGAGGCGCGGCATCTACAGAGGAACAAGAGCCTTTTTCTTGTCAAGTTTGACAACCCTTTGAGTTCAGAATGCAACCGGCGATTTTTGGCCAGTCAGATAGTTTTCGAAAGAATTTTTTGGAAAAGCGGAAGGCGGGACTCACTGCAAAGAAGTTTAAATATAAGACGGTTTCTACTTGTAATTATTAATTTTTTGGATTTGTGGCTTTTGGGTCCGTCAATGACGAACAATATTTATATTTTCATCAGACGTTTCGGTTCCATATATGGGCTCTCTTGAGTGATTTATTCAAGAAAAAGTTTTTAGTACATTTCTCATTTTTCCCTACGACATATTTTTGTGCGTCGAATTTTTGTATATAACATTAATTATTGTTCTGTATAGTTGAGTTATAATACCAGTATCTATATATATTTATATTCACATACTTTATGTTTTAAATCAGTGTCTAACAACCAGACATTTGAAGTAATTAAATCCTTATTTTTGACTTCCACGTATAATCTTAAGTCATTATTGCACTTAAGTTATTTACGTGGAACACTGATTTTTATTTTTGATAAACATAGTTACGTACTACGGAATATAAATCGAGCATGCGCTTATCTGAGACAAGCTCTTTTAGGCTAAAATTCTATTATCTATGCGACTAAGGGGGCCGTCCATAAGCTCCACTTTTTCCCCCTATTTACAGTAACTAAATTAATAAAATAATAGAATATAATATAATTATATCTTTTTAGTTCTAAATTCATTCGTTTGGTCAAAAATTCTACTATTTGGTTACAAATTTAATTATTTTTTTCAAAAATCAACTATTTTGTTAAAATGTCATATTTTTGGCCAAAAATTCTACTTAATGGTAGAAAGTTGAGTTAATATGTTACAAATTCGACTTTTTTGTTGTTGAAGATTCACCTCTTTGTTCGAAAACTATAAATATTATGTTGAAAATGCAATTTTTTCTTTAAAAATTCCGATTTTCTAGCAAAAATCTAAATATTTGGATAAAAATTAAACTATTGATTTTAGAATCTTACCAGTTAGTAAAAAATTAACTTTTTGTTTGAAAAATCATAGAGTTTGAAATAGTTTGAAACAATTTTTTGTCGACAAAAAACTCTACAAAATTAAACTTGTTTAATTTCATTAAATCTTTCATTAAAAATGTCTCTATATAGTATATTTCATGGTAGAAAAGTCATCTTTCTTAGTTAAAGTTAGTCATAGTAGGCGCCATGCACCTAAAAGCAACTGGATGTCTAGTGATCAGGCAATTTAAAATTCACGGGTTTTTCCCGATTTTTTCCCGGTCACATTTTTTCCCTGACCATTTTTTAGATGTCTTGTTGTGATTTTTGAAAGACAACGTATACATAGAAATAGAAGTTTAAACATGATATACATGTAAAAACTCTGCCCCTTGTTTGACGTGAGGATAAATTGTTCGAAATTCTGAGTATTGTGAATAACCGTACATAGAACTTTCAAAGCTTGAAAAAAATTGTCTTAAAAATTTTGAAAAAGCTCTAACTTCTTGAATTTTCATCCATAATATCTAGCTAAGGAACTTGTACTTTTCTATGTACTTTACTTACTTGTGCTTGTACTTATACTGAAAACCGACTCAGTCAAATTTTACATAAAACCAATAATTAGGAAGAAAACGTAAAAAATTACATAAATTGATATACATACAATAAGCATAGGAAGGAACCTCGAGACTCTATAGTCCGGGATCTGGGTACCTTCCCGTATGCAATAATATTTCCAAGCAAAATTGAGGGTTATTCTTATGTATTTTGAGCCGCTGAATCCGAATCCGCTGGTCGCTTCCTCGAAAAAA
>JAAAKG020047554.1:0-18583 GCA_010014905.2 Druon quercuslanigerum
ACCTTCGTTTATGCGTCTATCTAACTCCTCATCTATCTTACCGTCCCTAGTAAATAAGCTACCAAGGTATACGAATTGATCAGATGTATCAATTATTCGATTATCGCAGATACTGCTTTCTTGCGAACACCAAAGCTGCTTTCGGAGGCCCGGTATTCGCAAGAAAGCAGTTTCTACAGATGCGGCGTTTTTGTGTAATTTCGGTTCAAATTTTTTGCAGTATTTACACAATAATAAAAAGTTTAAAAATTAATTTTAAATGAAAGGTTACACGAATAATGATTTAAACAGTTTTCTTCGATTACATCGGTTGGCTGTTTTAGTCCGGGAGCTGGGTACCTTCCCGTATGCAATAAGATGTTCAAGGGAAGTTAAGGGTTATTCTTATGTGTTCTTAACCGCTGAATATGAATGTCGGTCGCTTTTCTGAAAAAGTTACGTTTTGCTTAAATCGCAATTGTTTAAACAAATTATAAACAAATTATTTTATCATGTCAGACAATTTTTTTTCCTAAAATATGGCTCGTTTTAAGAAGAAAAGATCTCTAGTAATTTTTTCGGCAATTGCGTATTTCAGAAGTTATGATTTTTTGAAGGACGAAAATGTAACGTTTTTTTTCAACTTTCGATGTTAATAACTTTTGACCTAATGAATATTTCTCGAAAATTAAAAAACTTACTTATTCCTTAAGAATTACCCTACAGCCTGATATGCGTTAATGTTGAGTCCCCGGCCTGAAAATCCGACTTCGCGTCGTCGACCATTTGTTGTTTTGCTGTGCTCATAAGGCACTTTTGCTGGAATAAAATGTTGCAGATTTGGTTCTTTTAAAAACAAACGAACTTGTAAAAACAGACTTAATGATAGCAATTAATTAAATACAAAATAAACCGTATTCGAACATATGTAACTAAAATGCTGAATTTTTAAAATTCAGAACAGATGTAAATATGTATAAAATTATATTTCAACATTTCATTTTAATACTCATTAATGTAACAAACTATTATAAATATTAAACTATTTACAAATTACTTTACTAGAAAATTATTACCTGGCACAAATTCCAAGTATCTAGCATGAGAACAAAAAAATTATTAAGAACCTCCTCGGATCTGCGTTCGTCGCGATGAGCGCTTTTATTAAATGCAAAATGCGTAAGTTGTATGAACAAATTGAATCATTTTTTGTTGTGCTGTTTGATATTAATATCCTTATGAAGACACTATGAAGAACGAACACCCACGAGCGCGAGATATATCGGGCTCGCAGCGCGCTCGGCGCTCAGCCAGCAAAAGTGCTTTATGAGCACTGCAAAACAACAAATTGTCGAGGGCGCGAAGTCGGGGGTCTAGGCCAGGGACTCAACATCACCGCATATCAGGCGATAGGGTAATTCTTAAGGAACAAGTACGTTTTTTAATTTTCAAGAAATATTTATTAGGTCAAAAGTTATTAACATCGAAAGTTGGCAAAGAACGTTAAATTTTCGTCCTTCAAAAAATCAAAACTTCTGAAATACGCAATCAACAAAAAAATGATTAGAAATCTTTTCTTTTTAAAATAAGCCACGTTTTGTTTAAACAATTCCGATTAAAACAAAACGTACTATTTGTTCGGGAAAGCGACCGGCATATTCGGATTCAGCGGCTCAATACACATAAGAATAACCCTTAATTTCCCGTGGACATCTTATTGCATACGGGATAGTACCCAGCTCCCGGACTCCCGGTCCAAGGCTATTTGAAGGCAACCTCCGATACTGGACTGAAAGCTGTTGAAATCCTTCGCAATCCTTTGAATCCCTTATAATATGTTGAAATACTTTTGAATCGCTGCAAATCCCTCAAAAATTTCAAATCTTTTGAAATCTTTTTAAAAATTGGATAGAACGGCTTTGATGTCCGGTCTGTAAGTGTTTCATCAGGTTAGTTAGTTAATTCCAGTCCGCTCTGATTTATATTTGTTACGAATAAATAATAATAATAGTATGTCCATTCTTTTAACTTGACGATATTCAGAGGCAGAACCCTAAGCTTTTTGAGGAGTTGTAATGCTACAAATGCTTCGAATGTGCAGTTATGTATTCAATATTAAAGTCTTAAAAATTTTTTTCAGGTATAAAGATTTAAATTTTTTATATAAAACATTGTGTGGTAACCAGAAAATAACTAGATAAACTTGTTTTTCTTCTTACAGGTTACCCTGAAACCTTAACTCCAAGAATTTTACTTCTAATAAGAAAATTCCTGCAATGTTCGGATCCACGTCCGGATTTGGAACGTTTTTAATTCAAAATCTTTCAATAGATTTTTTCTAAATTTTATACGGTTTCAATTTGAAATTAATAATTATAAATTATTTTAATAAGGTCAACCTAATATTTAAAAGTTTTTTTTATCAAAAGTTTTTAAATTTTTTTTATGTTTCTAATATTAAGAAATAAAACTTCAGAGTCAATAATCTGTAGTTCAGTTTTTATAATTTAATTTAACTCTACAGCTGTTTAGTTTACCGAATCATTCCTCTGAATAATAAAGATCTAGATTCTCCGAAGAGAAAATTACTAGGACGTTGAGTCTGTTAAATTTTGAACAAAGGAGAAGGCAGCGTTGCGTTGCGGCGTTCTGCGGCAAAATGAGGAAATATATAATAGAATTCTATCCCTCTTGGTCGGTAAACCTGTGGTTATCGACTATTAAAAGGTCTCCCTTTTACCAGCTTATCCTTCGAGAAAGTAATAGGGGTCAATTCTGATATGTACGATCAACCCATGCGCAAACTCTACTCGTTGGTAACGGTCGATGGATAGACTATATCTAGATTCTTGAATTTGCACCACGATATTAAACAAGTTTTCAACAATCGCTTAGCTTGAACGCAATATGTAGTTTACACTTCAGCGGAACGATTAAAAAATTTAATTAAAATTTAATTTATCATATATAAGGGTGGCTACAGGATTTTAATTAAAACACTCCAGGACTTACAATTACTAATTCTCCTAAAACATTAAATCCTAATATATATATGCATATTTTTGTACATTAAAAAGTTAAAAGGTTCTTCTCTTTCAAATAAAAAACATTGAAAAATTGTAATCTAAAGACATGCAAGTTTTTATGATTTTCAAATACAAGTTTATTATAAGTATTTCATTTAATTTTATATTTTGTATGAATAAAAAATGTTTTCAATAATTAGATAATAATATTTGTACAGCAGAAATAATAATATTAATAATTATAAAATTTAATTATTAATTTAATCAGTTATTATTAATTTAATTATTAATTTAATTATTAATTATTAATTAATATTTACAATTCTGTATAGAATAGGTGATATAGGTGCAGATATAGTCAGACATGCATGCATTTATAGACAATTGCTATTTCAGAAAAGTGATATTATAATATACTATAAAATTTTTCGTATAGAATTATTAAAAATAATCCGTGCTTTATTCAAAATTAAGTCACACTCCAAGGGTGGCCGGGGGTGGGAGTGAACAGGTTTAGTGGCGCTTCGTGATTAAGGTAAGTTAGCGTCTAATGTGACATCACACATAAAAATATGAATGTGAACAAGAATCATTCAAAATGTTTAAAAAATCATTTCCCTTTTTCAAAAATTCCACTTTTTCCCTTTTTGTCCAGAAAAATTAAATTTGTCTTGCTTTTTTGTGTAAATGCGAAGTAGTTTCTAGGAACCCATCAGAAAGTCCAACTATTTTTAGTAGAAAGTTCATTTGAAAAAATTTTTGAATCCATTTTTAAAGTGGAATTTAAATTTTCTTTTTTTTACAAGTGTTTTCGATAAATTAAACTAAAATGACAAAGTCTATAAAAAAATCGACAAAATAAAATTGTCTCGAACTTTTGAAAAGTTATAATTCATTTTTAAGACTTTTCCTTGAATTTTGATTCGTTTTGATTAAAAATTTTAATTTTCTAATTTTCCACAGTATTTTTGATTAATAAAACTAAAATTACAAGCCCTACCAAAAAAAGGATAAAATTCACTTTTGTACGACTTTTCAAAAGTTATAATTTGCTTTTTTTAGATTTTTTCCTGTATTTTAAATCGCTTGGATCGAAATTTGAATTTTTTATTTTTCCAATGTGTTTTTTTAAATGAGAATAATTTGACAAATCCTATAAATGAGAAGTCTTACCAAACAATTTTCAAATACATTTTTTTAGAATTTTTCAAAAGTCATAATTTCTTTTTGAGATTTTTACATGTGTTTTGAATGGTCTGTATAGAAATTTGTAGTTTCTATGTTTCCACTCTATCTTCGTAAAATTAAACTAAATTATCAAATGAAGTGGTCTGGAGAATAATAGACCTTTTACTTTGTGTGAGTGGCTGAACCTTGAGAGAGGTCTTCTTTATTAATTATTGATCTTCACTGCTGCAAGGTAGGAAGCACACTGACTCCCTACACAAAGGATGCGTTACATAACCTTGTCACGCTAAGGCCCATGACTAGACAAAGAATTGGGAAGAATAGCCGATGCTGTTGAAATCCCCTGTTTAGATCAGGTTTAGTCTCTAAACCTTTCTGATAGATCTTATTTTAACAGCAGTAGTTTGGATTCTACAATCCATATCCCTATCATCTAATATAGGAGCAACCGTATAATGTTCCGTTGATGATGCGGTGACTTCAGTTTTGACACAGAAGAAACAAATTTTTCACGGGTTACAATTAGAGAGTAGCGCTAGCACGTTGCATTTGTATCCTACGAACGCTGTGTCTATCGCAAAATCAAGGTAGCCTATGTAGTGTACCCAGTTAGTCGCATGTTCACTCCAGGTACGTGTTCGTCTGTCCCTACTGACTTTTTCTACTGCGTTCCCAATGTCATCGACCGATTGCTTTAGATTGATTAAATTAAAGGACATAATTTTCTGAGTTTGCAGTATTAACTTATCTTTTATAGAATCTAGTTGATTATCAGTATATGGCAGCGATAAGTTCTTTCTATAGTTAATTTCTTTGACAAGAGTATTCGTTGGACTTCATTTCAATACACTATACAATCCGTTCGGTATACATTTATCTTTGCTTACAATTTTCGTTGGAATGTGAATTTTAATTTTATCGTGTCCCGATTCACACAGCACATCGACATCAATTGGCTAATGGGAGATCAAAATATATCTGTCCGTAAGTTGTATAAAGGCAATGTTAATAATTTTAAAGGAGGAATGTCTAGATTCGTCACTGATAGTTTTCACATTCGTTCATAATGTGCTGTTTTCACAACTGTGTGTTTCTGACATCAAGTAAGTGGGTTGCATTCGTTTGCACATTTTATTTTTGCCGTAGTGTTAATAATTGTCTAAAGATATTCAGTCGGTCGGTATGTATGTTGATTGTCCTTGTCACATTAGTAGGTATTCGTAGCCTGGAATTATTGCTAGGAAAACCGAACGGATATCTTCACTTAACTCATCGACTATCCTCATGCAGACCGTCATTTGATTTGATATCGCGATATTTGGGTGTTTCGGTTTGCTCCGTTCGCCAGCTGATTTAGGCGGTTAACTGTTTCTTAACTATGCAATTCGAGAGTCTTAAACTCATTGGATGCTGAGTTTAATAAGAGTTTAATGATTCTAGTTTGATTGGATATGCTTTGCGCCAATACTTTATCCTCTCTTAACACGGATTTTACCTAATGGTTGGTCCAGCAGATTTGTCTGATTCTCCAAACATCATTACAGATGAGGTTTGGCGCAATCGCATAAATTTTTCACAATAAGACAAATTGTTCTTCTATATTATCCGTACTCACTTTAAGTATGAGGTTCCAAGTTTCGTGATACAGATTAGCTTGTCCCAGCTCTTCTGAATATATAATTACTCCATCCAGGTCACTTGTAGTGACTTTCGCTTCGACTGCACTTAGTAGTAACAAGAGGAATAGTGCGAAATTCCTCTGTAAAATTATTGGACATAAGGAATAAGTTGATTAGCGTGTATACTAGTTCGCTTGTCGTTAAAAAGTACAGTGTAGTTGTCAATTCTCGATTCTTGCCGTTTTTTGTACTTGAGCATCTGTGTCAAGTAGTTCTTCATACTTGACGTCAGGTATTGTGCTTAGCATTTAGGGGAATGTGGCCTCCCTTCCGAAGGTCAGTTGGAAGGTTGAGTATCCTGTACCGTCATGCTTTATAGTGTTGTGTTAGTTTTTGTTACTATTCTGTGTTATGGTGCGCAATACTTGTTTTTAATAAATTCTTAATCGTCGAGTGGGCTCTCTCGAGGGTTCCGTTGCTTTGTGAGTGATAAACTGTAGTTTTAATATGTTTAATTCTAAACAGGTTTTTAAAGTTCTGTACCAATTCGGATATGAAATTTTGTCCTTGTCCAATTCCGTGTTCTTAAGAGGCATTAAGATCAAATGCTTTGTGAGCATATCTTGTATGCTGAGGACGTATTCCTGCCCTGTTAGTGTCAAAAGAAATGGACCGAAGATATCCATGGTCATTTTGTCGTTAGGGTGACAGGCGTGTCTGGGATGATTGCTTCACACTGTCTTTTAGTTCTTACCGTCTTTTGTAATTGGTACAATGGACATCGTTTAATAAAATGAATAATTTCCTGTTCCATATTTTTCCATTCTCCAAGGGTTCTGGCTCGTGCGATAGTTTTATTTTCCCCAAAGTGTTGAGCAGTAATTGATCCGTGTGATTCTCATATGATTTCTCCCTTTACCTCTTGGGTAAGTTTTGCACGTGGCATGTAACACGTGTGAAACTGCTTATCTTCATATTTGTGGCTCAAGAAGTTGAAGTACTCCCTTATTTTCACTTTTTCTAAAGAAGTGATCATTGGGTCAATAAAGTGGTAGCGTGAAATAGATATCGTGGACGCTATAGCATCTTTATTTATCTCATCTAACACTATCAGACACTCGGTCTCATTAAAATGAGGTAACTTATATAGAGATGTCGCTCGACTTCCTTTCCGTTCTTTGGATATAGTTCGCTAGAGCTTTCCACCTGCGTTAGGTTTCACATTATCTCTACTGGATGTCCTATGGGTAATCCATTCTTTATATTCTTTGTGTAAATATCTCTTCTATCCGTTAAACCTTCGTCATCTGAGATGAGTAGATCTGCATCCATGCGACGGCGGGAAGAACTTGTTGACGGTTGTGGTAACACATTTTCCTCTCTGGACCTACTCGCTGTTTCTTGTCTTTTTAAATCCTGCCCTCTTTCCACGTCCATCTCGACTTCTTCTGCTGTATTTGGTAGAGAATCTTCTTCTTGTTGGATTGGAAATAGTCTAAATAGAGAATCTACTGCTTTATTTTCCTTTCCTTTGACATGTTCGACAGTGTACCGATATTCCTCTAAACGTAATCTCCATCTGAACAATCGTGGAAAGTGATATTTCATGTTGTGAAGCCATATTAATGCTTGACGGTCCGTTTGGATTGTAAACTTTCTTCCAAGAATTTATTGTCTTAAACTTTTAAATGCTCATACTATTGCTAATAGTTGCTTCTCCGTTGTATTATGCAAGTCCCAAAAAGCTCTGAACTTGGGTGACATTCTGTGATGGTTTAAAATCTCGTACTGCCTGTATTTTTGCGAGGTTAGGTTTCACGCCGTCCTCAGTTAACAAATTCTCGTTGTGTTCTTTTAAAGTGGAGCCGAATACAACAATATCGTCGAGGTAAACAAAACATTTTTTTCCTACCAATCCTCTTAAGGCATTGTCCATCATCCTTTGAAAAGTATCGGGAGAATTTTGGAGTTCAAAGGGGATTCTATAAATTCAAAATGTCCTTCTGGTGTTGGAAAAGCCGTTTACTTCTTTGAGGTCTCACTCATTGGAATTTGCTAAAACCCAGAGCTGAGGTCGAAGGCTGAAAAGAATTTTGCATTCCCTAATTGGCCCAAAATGTCTTCAATGGTGGGCAGTGGATTCTGTGTCTTCGATTACCTTGCAAAAATCGATTGCTATTCGCCATTTCTTCTTACAAGACGCGTCTTCCTTTTTTGGGACAACCCAAATCGGTAAATTGAACGGTGATTTTGAGTCCCTTATGACAACTTTTTTATTTAATCCATGCATTTGATATTTGATTTCCTCTTTGTGGCGCTCAGGAGCACGATAGGATTTTAAATTTACTAGTTTTCCGGCTTTGAAAACGATTTCATGTTCCACTAGATCAGTACACGGAAATAGGTCTTCTTCGAGTTTGTAAATATCACTGTACCCCGCTATTATCTTCCATAACTTAGGAGCTTCTGCTTTTTCTACGTGCTCCAATCTAGTCTTGCTTAAGGGGTCTATCCAGTAACTCACGTCGAAAAAAACGCTGTTTTGTATAAATATTATGATGTAGGATTTATTAGGCTTAGTAAATGCACAAAAAATCAAAAAGTTTTAACTAACTTTAGTAAATGCACAAAAAATCAAAAAGTTTTTACTTCAGTATGATAATGGCTATGTCACCTATGATTTTTTTTATGTCAAAAAATAACAAAATGGCGGACAGAAAATGAAACAAATTTAAAAAGCGCGTTTTTTTCACCGTTTTTTCGAAAAAATTTATCGTTATTTTTTGACATAATTAAAACAACCATAGGGGACATAGCCATTGTCATACTGAAATTTAAAATTTTTGAATTTTATGGTTTCAGATAACCCTGCTCCGAGATTTTATCAACAAGCCGGACCTACTTACTTTTTGAGGCGTTGCGTTCGACTGACATTTTCAAGTATAAAAACTGTATAAAATGAATTTAAAAAGATTGTTTATTATATTTCAAGAGTGCATTTACTAAGCCTAATAAATCCTAATTCATAATATTTATACATAATCTAAAAAAAATCGCGAAAATAGCGTTTTTTCGAGGTGAGTTACTAGGTAGACCCCTTAATAAATCTTGAATTCGTTTTGCTTGGTTTTTTCCTCTGAAGTCGCGCTCATTCTATTTGTTGCTTTAATACGCTCAATGGCTTTGTACTCGATTTTTTGTGGTATTATTAACGGGTCTATGTCATAATTTTACAGGGATACAACTAACTCTTGATTTTCTATGTTTTAAATGCCGTCAGTGATTTACCGTCCTCATTGAGAGGCAAATTTTTATTTTCTACCTGAAGGAAGTTCTAGTCAAATGGTGTCTATCAAACGCGTTACAAAAAGGAAGGCCGATGATACCTTCCTCTGGTGAGGGGAAATCATCATCAATGATGTGGAAGAGATTCAGTTTTTCTAAATACGGTATTCTTACCGATTGATTTGAATGAAGTATATCTTTCCCCATGGAAAAACTTTTTTTTATATCAAATGGTGTCTTTGCTGCTGGGACTTACGATTTCTTTATTAGATTTATCGCGGCTCCGGAATCTACTAACAATTTGTAGGAAGTTCCGCCTCCGCGTCTTCCATGTATGCACTGTAATCGTCCGCTAATTTCTGAAACTCTGCAGATTTCTCGTAGTTTTCTATCTGGTTTTGCTCTTCCTCTGTTATTTCGTCAAATTCTAACGGGTTTTGTGAATCCTCCATATCCAACATATTCCTTACTCCCGGTGGTCTTTTCTGGTTCCCTTCGTTGTGAAAACCCTGTTGCCTAATTTTAGTTAACTATTGTGTCTCAAAATGACCTGGTTTTTTACGATAGTTTAGGTCATTTGAATTCTTTGCTGTACGGGCAATCCATGATTAGGAACGTCGAAGGTTTGATTCCGAATTTGTGGCTGCTGATTTCATTCTGTGGGCGATCCATCTGTGTGCTTCTCATCGGCAGTCTGTTCTTGTGGGATTCTGGTGGTCGAGGCGCCGTCAAGATTTTTGTATGGAGACGTTCTCTACACCACACTTCTGCTTCAAGAGCCTCCTGCAGAGCTTCATTCAAAGCTCTTAACTTTAAATGTCGCACTTAATTACTAACGTCTTCTCGGAGGTTCATTACGTATCTTTTAGTAGCAGATTTTTCCTCCATTTGAAGGGCTAATTTGCGCTTTATTCCGGACGAGTATTCTAAGTGAATTGTATAAATTTAAATCTGCTTCTAAAAGTTTCCAGATTAGTTGTAGTTTGTAAGTTCGTCCTAAGGGCACTGTAGAGATTATCATAACTATTTATAGAACAATATCTAATTGCTCTTTTAGCATTCCCAATCATTTTTTCGGTTATGATGTAATCTAGTAGTAGATTCGGTTGAGAGCATCTGAGCATCGCACGCTTAACAGGATTGACGAAGTCGTGCACACCAACGTCATCGTGTACATTTAGCACTTCTACCTTGCAGATAATCTCCTTTGCCTGAGAGAGAGGTTCAAAGTTTTCTATCGGTACTCGTTGTCTCGCTGCTATGTTGCCTCTCTGTGTTGAGCCATGAGCGGGTGTTGTCACATGACAAGCACTTGTGTGAGTGAAGGAATTTAAGGGATTGCCTTCCTTCTGTGTGTAACTCTGTGTAGCGTTGTGCATGGATGTAAGCGGCTGGCTCAAATTCGACGTTTGCCTCGCTGCTGCGTTACAACTCCGCCTATTGTCGTGCGGGGATACAGGCAACCGGCTCGTATCGGCTGTTAAGGAATGCTGGTACAGATGCTACTTCCTCGCCCGAATATTTGCGTTCTTGAATGGATTCGTCCTCTGGTAGAAAAGCATTGCATGATCCGTTGCACATCCTCGATTAATTGTAATTTGCTCAGGATCCGCAATAGTGGATCCCTGGTTTCACTATTCAACACTCCCCTTAAATCTTCTGATGACATGGTGGGTGCGCTTTTAAACGGATTGCCTAATCCGCATGAACTGCTGTCACAATACGAAGTAGTGTGTTTGTGTCTGGCATTGTGTGTTAAGATTTTCCCTATGGACGTGGAACGCCAGTTTGTCCTAATTACAAGTGTCTGGTGTGAGTGTCACGAATCGCTTTATTAATTTGACAATATTTGATATATTTTAAACACTTCACTTGCGGGATCGTGCTACAACAATGCCTGAAGGTTAATTTAGAGTAGATCGTCGGTTTATTAGCGAAGATAGAGGACGTTGGGCATCAACGTCATACCTACTGACGCCAGCCTATTCACCGAAATATTTCCTCACTTAGCCTTATCGAAAACGCCGATGCAATTCAATCACCGTTTGACGTATGCGAGAAGCACTTATCTGCTGGGGAAATATCTCAAAAAGATTCGAAATTATCTTAAAAATATAATAATGCTTACTTTTTTCTGCTTTCGTCGCGTTCCGTGTCCGCCAGGTACATAGCATTTGTTCTTTGACGGCCGTATACGTCCTGCTGCGATGAGGTTTAATCAGGCGTGGCTGAATGATGCATTTCTTTCAGAGGCTTATCGCTTGGCTCAGCATGCTCTCTCTGGGATGGGAAGATCGTCAGATCTTTTACCAAGGTACCGTAGATGCCTTGGGAGTCTCGGCTTCTGGTGGTCGTTGCCTGGGCTGCGCACAGAATCCTTAGAATCCTGGTTCGAGTCAAAGATCCTCGTCGTTTGAAATTATCGAGGGAGTTCCGTAGATACTTCATTCCCAGTATATCGTGACCGGGGTCCTGTCAGGATCGCTAGTTTTGTAATGGTCTAGAGAACAATAGAATAGCTTATGCTGTTACGCAAATCCTATACAAAAATGTTTTTAAAACATTTGTAGGACTTTTTAAAATTTATAATTCATTTTAAACATTTTTCCCTGCATTATGATTCACTTTGATCAAAAATTTGAAATTTATAATTTTCCACAGTATTTTCGACTAATGAAACTAAAATTACAAGTCCTACCAAAAAATTGATAAAATACAAATTTGTACGACTTTTCAAAAGTTATAATTTCCGTTTTTAGATTTTTCAGTATTCTAAATCGCTTGAATTGAAATTTGAATTTTCTTTTTTTTCCAATGTGCTTCGTGAAATGAAAATAATTTGACAAGTCCTATAAACAAATGGTTAAAATATAAAAATCCTATAAAAATATCTCAAATCATTTGAACAATTTATCAGTAACATCAAAAGAATTTCAAAGAATTTAAAGCCTTACGAAATACATGAATTACCGTAATAGTTTTTTTTTGAAATCCAGTAATTTATTGTAAAATTCCGTGAAATTATATGATGATATTTCCTAAAAATTGATAAAAATCTCAATAAAAAGACATTAAAAGCTTTAAAATCTCTTATAATATTATTATATATTTATTAATAACTTAAGACCTTATAGTTCCTGTAACATCATTCCGTATCTTTTGAAATGCTCGAAATTTCATCGTAAAATATTTGGAACTAATTCCTTGGCATCTTAGAAACTTCCGTAAAATATTTAAAATTGAAAGCTCTTTAAATTAGTTGTTTCTGACAGACATTCCCGGATTTTTGAATTTTTTCAAATGCCTGACTCCAGGCAGTTTTGCTCTTATTATAATTTTTTTTAAGTTCCATGATGGGCAGCAAATAGGGAACCATAGGGCCAAAATCTTCACAATAGAGTACCTTTGGGACCTTAACTGAATATAGTGTACAAAAGGGGATATATAGAGACGGTCTGTGACGCCTAACTATACTAAAGTGAATTTATTTCCATTACCGACATTTTTTATGTAAGGAATATTTTATGTTACATTTATTTAAATCTATTTTTGAAGGGACACCAAAATTTACTTGCAGTCCTTAGCCCCGGGGCTCTTAAGTGTACTTTCCGAAACTGGTAAGAAGGGAAATACGACAGCTAAATTATCTTCAACGGTGGCATCAGTATTCAGCGGCAATTGATATCTCTCCCTCTCCCTCTCCCTCTCTCTCTCTCTCTCTCGCTGTGTTTCTATGTCCCGGAAGTCCGTTCTAACGCGCGTGTGTCAAGCGTGCAAATATTGGAGGGTCGACTGCGTTCCTGTATATGGAGTCTGTTCCTTGGCATCCTCTGGGTGAAAGATATAAACGTTCATGGTAACTATGCAAAATGATCTAAATATTACATTGTTAACCCTTGTGTTTACTAAAAAAATTCGATAGATTTAAATCTAATTATTTTTGTTTAAAAATACCATTTTCTGGTGAAAACACCTACGTAATCTCAATTTGTTGAAAAATTGTAAATTTTCAATCATCCATGTCAAACGCAAGCGTAAATTAAAATTGTCAAAAATTATGAATCTTTTTTAAAAACTAATAAAGTTGTATTAAAATTGTATATTCTAATTGCCTATCTCCGATGACAAACTTTAACTAAATCCAAAATGGTTCAAGCTTTTAAGTTCCATTATTTAAAATAAACATGATTGGATTTAAATGCAATTTTTTTTTTTTAAATACCATTTCCTAGTGAAAAACACCAACGTAACCTTAATTTCTTGAAAAATTGTAAATATAACCCTTGTCTTTAATAAGAAAATTCTGTAGACTTAAATCTAATTATTTTTGTTTAAAAATGCCATTTTTTGATGAAAAACACCAAAGTAATTTCAATTTGTTTCAAAATTGTAAGTATTAAATATTCCATGTCAAACGCGAGCGTAAATTAAAATTGTCCAAAATATGAATCTTGTTTAAAAACTAATTATTCTGTATTAAAATTGTCTATCTCCGATTTTAAACTTTCACCTAAGTTTGATGAAAAAGTATGAACTTTCTTTGAAATCATGATAACTTTTTTATAAAAAATCGCGCGCTTCGCGTGCAGCTTGCTTCAGTCGCAAGTTTGAGCGCGCCTATAGCGCGCACCTGTTGGATCTTGCGCTTTGCGCTCGATTAAGTATTCACCTTGCGCTACGCGGTCGGACACATTTACCTCACGCGTTACAGGCAGTTCCTCTAGGTTTTCGGACTTCGTGTGCCCGCTATTACGCGTTTCGCGGGCTGATAGCTAATCTCTTAGTAAGCTTCATCGTTATGACATACTTTTTGTTTAATTACGTCAGTTTTACATAAAAAGAAGAACAAATTTACTTAAGGTTTTATCAACCTTAAGGGACACATTCTCATCTCATCAAGACACTCGCGCTCGATGTTTAGTTTAAAAATCATGTAAACCTCGCGCTTCACGCTCGTTTCTATTCATCGTATAATAGAAACCTAAAAGTTTGAGCGCGCTTTGCGTTCCGTGTTACATATTCTTCATATACAAATGACTGAATTTTTATTTGATTTCAAATGAAGAAGGAAATTCCTTTACTTCAGCGTATATTTCTGTACCTTGCTAATAAATTATACATTCAGAACAATTTTTTCTAACTATCTGAAAAAGGGGCAAATAGTATCTAAGTCGTTTTGTTACATATACATACAATAAATTTGCAAATAATTTTTGTAATGATTTAATATTATATTATATCTTATATTAACTTTGCAGAATAATTTAAAAATTCATTATATTAAATTCTTTACCTCGACCCGGGACTGCTTATTCAGATATTGCGAAATAAAGTACAAAATTTGTCCATTACCATGATTTAATCATTTATTCTTTATTTTTCACTAATATTTATTCGCAGCTATCCTGAGAAATGTATTCTTTCAAAAAGTGGCCCATAAAAAATTTGTAGATCTTTTTTGAGTGCACAGTTTTTGTCCAATCATCATTTTTCGAATCTTGCATAGTTTGTCCGTAAAATGGAATTTTTGATTTTTCATTATTTTTTGTGCAATAAAAATGTAAATTTCTGATTTTTAAAAAAAATTCCATATGTCGTTATGACAATCTTGTAGAGTGTGTAAAGAAACCCATTTTTCTCGTATTGACTTTTTTTTATATCGTGCGTTTTTTGGCTTAAAATGTTCATTTTCGTTTGTTTTTTTTTTGGATTTTGAAACTTCTATAACTCTAATCATTTTTTTTCATCGAAAAAAGTAATATTCATAAATTGTTAGTCTTTTCGAGAACTACTAATAACTGTACATAGAATTTTCAAATATTGATAAAAGTGGTCTCAAAAATTTTCAAAATATTCCCACTTTTGGATTTTTATCCAAAATGGCTGGCTAGCGAACTTGACCTTCAATTTAAGACACTAAAAGAGTATACCATAGGCCAATCCAATCTGTTGATTTTTTCGAAAGTAATCGTGCTCACAGACAGACGTACATACATACATACACACATGCATACGTACACACACATACATACATGCATACAGACAGACAAAATTCGTAAAAACCTGTTTTTCGGGTTCAGGGGGTCTCAAAACGTGGACATTTGACAAAAACTGGGGGGGGGGTCAAATTTTACACAAATCTAATACCTTCTCTAGATGAGAATGTAAAAAACTAATAATTATAAAAAACTATCATAAAATATTTTAGACTTGGAAAACTTCTTCAAAATATTACAAATTCTCTAATTTATAAATTTGAATCAAAATTATTCTTTAAATCTTTTCAATTGAAAATTGTTTCCATTCATTGAATTCTTTAATTCCGAACTCTTATTGCTGAAAATTTTAGTGGTGTAAATGTGTATTCGGTCTAATATTAAAATGCTTTCTTTTTAAAATTATGGAATTTTAGAATATTTAAATTAAGAGACAATTATTTTGATTTTCTTCTAATATGACATTATTCCAATTTTAAGCTGTTTGTTTACAATTAATCTAAAATACCTTTTGAGGATTCATCAAATGTCGCCGTTTTAGGCCTGTTTCTCGACGTCGTCCAGCCATTTTGGATATAATTTTCAAAATTAGGAGCTTTTTCAAAATTTTTAAGACCAATTTTTTCAGATTTGAAAATTCTATCGAGGGCTATTTAGAGTTATAGCATTTAAAAAAAAAAACGAAAATAAAAATTTCAAGTCAGACACAGCGAGATATGAGAAAAATCAGTATGTCCATTTCGTAGTCAAACAAAGCAAGATAAGAAAAGAGATTAATGGACAAAAATTGTGCATCCAAGATCTAAAAATTTGTCAATAATTACTTTTTGATAGAATAAGTGGCTTTTGTTTTATTTTTAAAAAACAACATTGAAAATAAAATAAAATAAAATATGTGTACCAACGATACAATCTACAGTTTCATATAATTACTTTTTCTGTAGGATGCGTAGTTTTTGTAGTAGCCATAAAAAATAACCTGGAAGGTAAGAACATTAATTTTTTTCTAAATAATACATTGTATGAAAAAAAATTAATAGACAAATGTATTTTATCGAAAAAGGATCTACATATTTTTTATGAATAATTCTTAGATAGAACGATTATATTTTGTTTTAATTGCAAAAACAAGATATTTTTTTTCATATAAAAACAAGGAAATAGGAATAAGTATATTTAAATTTTCATGCATATTATGAATTGTAATGTTATGAATTTATTGGAATTATACATGTTTTAGCGCCGCTAAGAATAGAATTTAATGCAAAATAAGAAACAAATATTAAAGTAATCATGTCAAATACTATTTTTACTTAATTTTTCAATATCTGGAAAAGCAATCCCAGACAGAGGTACATAAAAAATCCTTTATATTTGATGCCAGTGTTGAACATAATGTAGCAAATTTGACCTTTTGCAGAAAATCGATTGCGAAGCACGAGATACGTGTTAAGAATGTGATCGGTAAAGCCGAAAGAGCTATAACAAAAGAGAATTCACAATTAAAAAATTACAGCTGTTGATCCGTTGACCTTTAACTTTAAAAGTTCTGTGCACCTGTGTCGGAGAAATATGAAGACCGAGCGCGAAGTGCGAGAACCAACAGTCGCGCGTCCTAGGTGCGCTTAAACTTCCAAGCGAAGCTCTTTTAAAAAAAGAGAATTCACAATCACCAAATTACAGTGGTCGATGTTTAGAGTTTTAATTTTAAAAGGTCTGTGCACTCTATTCAGATTTTCCAAATTCGATACTGTACAATTCCAGGCTATCTTGCTGAAAGACGATGCATTTGTTTATACATTCTGATATGAGATGTTGTTATGAGTCACTACTGTGTATGCTTTTGACTACACCTGTCAGTTAGTCTTTTTCTTGCCTTGGTATAATACAGATCATTGAATAAAGATCAGCTTAAACCCGTATTTAATTCGTTTAATTATTTCATTTCCATTGGCTAGATTTGTACTAACTCTTGATCATGTCTTGCCTTCACTAACCGGATATTGACTAACTCTTGCTCATGTCTTGGTCTTCATTGGCCGGATATTGACTAACTCTTGATCATGTCTTGCTTTCATTGGCTGGATATTTACTAAGTCCAAAGCATTCAATAGAATTCGAATGAATTCTAAAGGATTCCGAAGATTCAAAAGGATTTAAAAGAGTTCATATAATCCAAATCGATTTAACTAATTCAAAATAATTCATAAGAATACAAAAATTCACAATAATTAAAGGAATTTAAACCAAATCAAAAGAATTTTGAAGAATTAAAGATATCTAAAATTGATTTCAAACAATTCAACTAAATTCTTTTTAATTTTTAAGTTGTTAATATTAATGTTAAATATTACTTTATTTTTGAATTTAAAGAATTCAAAGCATGGAAACAATGCAACAGATTGCAAAGAATTTGAAAGGTTACACAGAATTTAAAAGAATGTTAAGAAATCCAGATTTATTCAAAAAATTAAAAATATGTTAAAGAATTTCAAAAAATTCTGAATATTCTAAATATTCCAAAGAATTTCAAAGATTCAAAAGAATTTAAACAATTGAACAGAATTCTAAGAATCCAAATGTGCAAGAAGTGGGCCTAATTCGCGGTAGCTTCATTTTACACGAGGAGCGATTGAAGAAGCGGTCGCACAGATGACCCCTATGGGAAGCCCTCAGTTTGTAGTGCAATAACAATTTAATTTTTTTTGATATAGTAATAATATTGTTACATTATCAAAAAATAATTGTAAATAAATAATTGTGAAAAAATAATTAACGATATATAATGCATTAGGCTCCTCTCTTCGCGGACGGTCAAAAATGCATTCAAAGAATTTTAAATGAATTCAAGAAAATACAAAGAATTAAAAAAATTCAAAGAATCTAAAAGTATTTAAAGAATCATAAAAAACAACGTTCTACACTTTAACAAATGGAAATCTAGAGGGTAGTTGCCTTTCCTTTGTGAGTAAGAATAAATTATATAGTTTTTGTAAATAAATAAAATAAATTTGAAGCATGTAAATTATATATTTACTTTTGATTGCTTCATGTTTTGTTAAGTAATAAGCGATTTTTTTATTTGCAATTTGATGAGTTTTAAAAGAGTTCAAAAGAGTTAAGAGGATTCGAAAGTATTCAAAAGAATTCAAAGAATTTGAATGTATTCAAAGAATTCAAACGATTTTTTCCTAATTTTAAGTTGTTAATATTAATGTTAAGTATTACTTCATTTCTGAATTTAAAGGTTTCTAAAAATTTAAAGCACGAAAACAATGCAAAGAATTAAAAAAATGCTAAGAATCCAAAAGTATTTAAAGAATCATAAAAAACAATATTCTACACTTCAACAAATGGAAAGCTAGAGGGTGAATAAGGAATTTACTTTTGATTACTTTATTTTTTATTCACGCAAAAAAATATGGGACCAAATAGTTGTCTAGTTTCAGAACTTATTATTACCAAAAATTGTAGTAGCTTTTCGCTCCGC
>JAAAKG020047565.1:0-18582 GCA_010014905.2 Druon quercuslanigerum
TCTCCAAATCCACATGTTTGAAACAACACAAACATTTTGGAATATCAAGATTTCATCTAAACGTCTACCGTCACTTGGCAATAACAACCGCCCTCCCCCCCCCCCCCCCCCCCCCGAACGGACCATAATTTTTAGCACCAGTTGGTCAATAAAATAAAAGAAATAAAACAATAATGAAAATTATTTACTTAATTGAATAATAATCTAAAAAATTGAATAAAAAAATAACTTTTGACGCTCAAATTTAAAAAGCAGTTTATGGATGGCCCCTAACTAAAATGTCAGCCAGTTTTAAACTGCATAGTTATTTTTAAAAGCAAAAGAAAACCTAACAAAACTTTTTTCTGTTTCAGGCTGCTGAGAGGTACTAAATTTTCTCGAACGTGTAAAAATATTCTTAAAGCGAGAGCTCAGTCATAATTATACAGTAGTGTTAAATAATTAAGATTGATCGTGTAAATGTAACTAAGCTAATGAATATCCGAAGATGTCTTTTCTCTATTTAAAACTGTATTTTTGTAAAGTTTCATTAAGTTATCTGTCGCAGGCTGGGTGTAGGAAATTATTGTTATTGGCGTCTCGTGTTTTGTTCGTAATTTTTAGAATTGCGATACCTGCGCCCGAAAAGTTTGTAAATAATATTAACAAGTCGAAACGTAGTAATTTGAGTGAAAACATTTTCTTTGATCAAGGAAGAAAATCATGGGTGCTGCTATTGTCTGAATCTAGTTTTAAGTTATCCGGAATTCAAAAAGTTGTACCGTGTTTCATAATTTTCTAATATGCCGTACATAGTATCGAACTCGAGGAAAATAATAAATCCTACACACAAGTGTTGCTCGAATAAAATAATATTATGCTTTTCGAACACTAAACATTATTTCTATTCTTGTCAACGAAACTTGTCGATGATTTATTATTTGCCACATTAATTGTTTGTAAATTAGCTGACAATTTCGTGAGATTTCAAACTTCATCGAAAGAAAGCTTAGCAATTCTGGAAAATTGTTCCAAACAAATTGGTTATCACATTAAAAAATCAGAATTTTTCTTCAATGGTTTCTATTCCAAATAACTCATTAGATTTAAATATTTCAGATACTTATCAATTCAAAGATATGCTTCGTTTGGTTCAACTTTTAAGTTCGTTGACAGAACAGTACCACTAAATTTAATTTTCTTTGGAAAAATTCTGATTTTCTGATAATCTAAAAATGTATATACATCGTTGAGAAAACTTCATTTGAAGCGTCCATTGCGATTGAACGTTCTTTATAATAAATAATTTCTAAAATAGTCATAGTTTTCGACATTGCTCATTTTTAGTTTGATAAAAGACCGTTCGATCGTAGCTTTGGTCATGTTTGAGCGAAGAGGAATAAAAAAATACCAAAGCGGTTGTAATTGCGCAAATAATGCTACAGCATTGACTAACAAGTTCTAATCATTGAAAGTAAGCTCTAAGTTTCTATCAACGGGACCAAAGTTAACAAACACCCTTCTTATTTTATGTATCATACAACGAAATCCCTATGTTTAAAAAAATTCGAAGTAGCAACTTCGAAAAAAGGCTGGTCAGTCGAATTATGAAGTGGAAAAAAGCCTAGAGTAATATTTTTATGGTGAAAGCACTTGATAATACAGTTTGAAACTCGTATTATATGGAAGTTTTTTCCTTTGTACAAAGATTTAATCTTTCATCACGATATGTACATAATGAAATTCACCTTTCCTTATTTAATCAATGACTTTTACTCTCCCGTTACTTCAAATAAAACGCGCCTTTCAGTAATATATTATTTTTTTCCTTCAATAATCAAATATCTGTTCTTGTAAAATTATTCAGTCAATAAATACCTACTAGTTAAGTATTAAGTCATGGCATAATGTTCTTCCACACATGAAACAAGCTGTTTTTTAAAATGAAATTATTTCCGCATATATTATTATATAACTATATCGCATATCCTCTAAGCCGTATTCTGTATTACGTGCGTTTAAACTTATAGGTGCATTAAAATTGATTTTGAGTAAAATTCAGGTATTAATTCTCCTTTCCATTAAATTAATCTAGATGATTATGTAAAAATCTTGCATTTATTCGTTTGCAAAAACACAGTTCAGAGCACCAGGGTAATCATTAACTACATGATTTTATAAATACCTTAAATTTAGCGTTTAACATGTTTTAATCTTAAATATTTACTATAAAATACTGTTTGCCAACGGAATTACTTCAACCTACTAACAATACTGTGGTCCAGACTTATACCTGTCGAAATTCGGCCTTCGATTTTTGGTGATTGATCCTCCACAATTTTATCGTTTACCGGAAGAGAGATTTATTCATTCAGTTCCCCGGGCTTTTCAAATTAACATGTGGATTTAAACAAGAAAATATTGGATTAAAAAAAATGGAAAAAAAAAACTTGTTCAGAGTTTCCAGCGCTCCTTTTAGTAACGAAATTCAAAGGCTTTTCCAGGTTTTCCAGGCCAAGAAGTCTAGTTTTTCAGGTAACTGTTTTTTACATCAAAAAGTTGAACATCGGACAACAATTTTTAAAGAAAAAGGAGCAATAAATAAATAAATGCCTAATTTTTTGCGAACATAAGTCGTCTTTGAAATCTGAAATCTTTATGAATTCGTTGAAATCTTTATGAATTCATTGAAATCTTCTGAACTACTTGAAATCTTTGTGAAATCTTGATATTTTTGTAAAATATTTAAAATCCTTGAAATCTTTGAGAAACTTTTATGATATCTTTGAAATGCTTGTGAATGTTTTTATTTAATCTTTGTTTGTAAAATCTGTTGTGCTCGTTTGAAATAATTCAAGTCTTTTGAATTCTTCTCAATTTTGGTCAAACTTTTTTTGATATTCATTTGAAATTTTTGTGAAATTTTTATGAAATCTTTTGTATTTATTTGAAATCATGAACATATTTTTAATCTGTGTAAAATTTTTGTATAATATTTGCAAACCTTGCAATCTTTATGAAAGGTTCGAAAGGTTTGCAAAATATTTGTAAAATTTTTCCTAAACCTTTTTTTGTGAAATCTTTTTTATTCTTTGAAATCATAGAATTATTTGAAATCTTAGTGAAATATTTTCAAATTTCAAATACTTCAAATTTTAAATTAAAATCAAAATTTTTAATATTTTGTAAGTTGAATATCACAAGAAATGCAGGGTGACTTTTTAATCAAATGACAAATTCCCAGTCATTTCCCGGTAGTAACACTTCTCAATAGAAGAGTTTTAAATGAAATGCAGAGAAAATGAAAAATTTAGAATTTGCAAAATTATTTTACTAAGTTATTTTAGGCTAGAATCATTAGAAAATTAAAAACTTTTTCAACCTAAAAGTTCTTAAGTTATAAGTTGAATTCTATTAATTTTAAATAATTTATTGGACATAGTTCGATACAAAAGCAAGCTGCAGCTTTGATTTGTTTATAAAAACATTTGAGTTATAGTTCATACTGTCAACTTGTCATTGTTCTTCTCCATTATTATATTATTAAAAGTCATTTAATAAATCACGCTCTTTTATCAGTTAATACTGTTATATTAATAGTATCTATTTCCGATGAGATCCACCTATTTACAACATAATTTAAGCATCCTTGAAAAGCTTTAAAATTTTTAAATGATTTTTCACTTTGAAAAATTATTTTAACAGAATATTTATAAAAATATTTGCAGGATTTTCTAAAAATTGTTGGAAAAAATCTATTCATTTTAAAAAATGTATAGAAGTTTTGAACAAAATTTTTACACACTTCGTTTAAATTACTTGACATCATGTCAAGTAGAACAATAAAAATTGTACCGTTTAAAGTTTAAAAGCTTTGCGAAACTTTAACAATCCAAAGCTGTCCCTAAAAAACAATTAAAATTGTTTATTATTAAATATTTGGCCTTAATTTACTTGTATAAAATTAACAGTCAAATATTGCTAAATATTAAATAATTATTCTTTTTCTTAATTACAAAAAATCAAATTAAATAGGTTAAGAAGTGAATAATTTAGCCTGAAACAATATTTGTAATTTAATAAAGGCCTTTAATTACGAATATATTATCACTAAGTTATTTTGAAGTTAAAAATAGTTTATAAAGTTTCAATCGCACCTTTACATTTTTTAATGACTAAGACTTTTGAATTAAAACAGTAACAATCTGAAAATTTTTCAACTTTGAACGAATTTAGAATCTTCTTATCAAATAAATTATTATTTAGGTTCTAATACTTAAAATACAGATCATCTTTAAACGCTTTTAATTTTTAATTGTTTAAGTCTTCAAATAAAATATATACGCTTAAATATAAAAATTTAACATGAAGACTTTCTAAAGTAAAAGATTTTTGAATGACACATTGTAGACTGAAATATATCATAATTGAAAAAGATATCAATTTAACTATTTTTTTTAAAAACTGTTGAAATCGAAATTGGGCAGATTTTTTTTCTGAAAATTTGTAAAATTCTTGGTCAGGAAATAAATTCCCGGCCATTTCCCGGTCTCAGAAATTCCTAGACATCTCTTTATTTATTCTGTAACGGGTAAAAGATAAATTATATCTTGATAAATAAAAAACTTGTCAGTAGGAAGATTTCCAGGTTCTCGTGAAAAAATCAAGAAATTTTTGGGAACCTTGTTAAAATAAATGATTTTTATTCGATAACTAACAAGTTCCTAAATATTTTCTAAATAATTATTATCTGTTCAAAAAATTTTTTTCGCCTATAAATCTTTAAGTTATTATTTTCGTGCTAAATTAAATAGAGGATAAATTTAAAGAATAATATTTCTTTTTAAATATATTTTGCGATTATTTGAACAATTTTTACTTGCTTAAACCATTTTTCTCCTGTAAATCGTAAAAAGTTATTATTTTCTGCAATTAATGACACAATTAACGGATGTTACGTAATATATATTTTTTATTAAGGATACTTAGCAATTTTCAAACAATTTTTATTTGTTTTAATAATTTACCTTTGTTTAAAAAATATTAATTTGTATAAACAAACATCTTCCCTTCAGACCGTGAAAATGAATTATCCTCTGGAATTAACAGCACAATTTACGAATATTAAGATCTTATTTTAAACGATATTTGACAATTATTTAACCAATTTAAATTTTCTTAAGCAATTTTTCCCCGGTTAAAATTGAAAATTTACTAGTTTCTTTATTCTATAACGCTGTTAATGAATGCCAAACACAGTTTACGATTACGTAAATAATCTTCATTTGTTTAAACAATGCTTCTCTCCTGCGAATATTTAAAAGTTACTTTTTCACAAGAAACTAGAATTTTCTTCATCTTTCTTATGAAAGGAGGCAAGTGTAATTAATTGTTTAAATAACTGCAAACTGGCTTCTACAAAAAATATCACCGTTAATATCAACAAACCTGTGACATTAATTCTATAAAATATTAACTTTTAAGATTTACAGGACAAAAATTGTTTAAATAAATTAAAATTGTTTTATTAATTACCAAATATGTTAAAAAAGAAATGGTTTGAAATTCATCTACTTGATCATTTATTCCGAAAAATAATAACTTTTCACGATTTACAGACGAAAAAAATAGTTTAAACTAATGTTAATTGCTTAACTAATACAAAATTAGTTTAAAAAATGCTTGGAAACTTGTGATTTTTCGAATAAAAATAATTATTAGTAGCAGAATTTAAGAAAAATATCGTCTTAGGATGAATTTTACATAAATATGCTATTTTGCATTTTTGGTAATCTTCCGGAAACAGGTTAATGTTACCCAATTTGAAAAAATAGGGAATTTCTTTTTCCAGAAAACGAAGAAACGGAGAGGGAGATTAATCAAAAAAAATCTAAAGTCGAATTTTTGAACCGCCCTAACCAACAATGTCGAATTTCATTAAGTCCTGCATAGTCGGAGATAACTCATTTTTCAAAAACTATCAAACTTACTTCGAAACAAAATTAGTTCTTAACAAGAATTATTCAATATTTACAACTATGGCATTATTAAGATTATACAATTAGACTTTAAAAATATTATTGCATAACGATCTTTTTCCACCCGGAAACATAAACTCTTTCTCTCTCTGAATATAATTCCCTTTCACAACAGATCACAGCTGTTAAAATAAAGAAATTTTGTGCCATTTTTAATACATTTTTGTAAATACCCTTTCCGCGTTAATCGTCCGGAATTGGCGTGTTGCAATTCCCGTGCCATAATTTAATTTCGGAATCACATTGAGAATAATTAGCAAAGACGTCTGCATATCCACGATCTCGCCACCATGTGCACAATTGTCGGTTCCACCCACAATCAATTTTGTGTATGAATTCTGGCCGTTCCATTCCCAGAAGTGTATAGAAATCTTGATCGCCCAGATGTCCCTTAAAAGAAATAATTACACATTTTTTATCTTTCACATTCAATTCTTTCAAATTAAATTTTTTCTGAAAAAATATCTTCTTCGCTCCGCTGGGAATCAAATGATAGAACTTCCCATTGCCGGTCGGGCGATTTTCCCTTAAGCTTCTAGAAAGAATCCTTTTTCAGAAATACTCGCATTATTTTGCCAGGTGTTACGTTTTAAATTTTTTTAAGAAATCTGTATTATCATCAGAGAATATCACAAATTCTTATGTAACAGAATCCTTTTTCAGAAATATTTATATTTTTATATTTCAGAATATTCCACAACTTTATTTTTTAAATGTTAAATTTATAGCTCCACTAGTCTGAAAAGATGTTAAGAATTTCTGTTATGCGCTGATGATAATACAGATTCCTTGAAAATTTTGACTTGTAATACCTGGCAAAATAATGCGTGTACTTCTGAAAAGGGATTTTGCTTTCGATCTCTCGTAGCTTAAGAGAAATGAATCCGAACGTAAAGTATAAGTTATGTGGTTCGATTTCCAGCGGAGCGAAGGAGATCTTCTTTCACAGAAAATTAATTTAAAAAATCTTTGTTCTCTTTTGAATACTATAAAATGTCTTTAAATGGGTGATTTTAAATTGCTGGTCATTTCCCGGGTTTCTACCGGACAATTACGGGCCACACAGATAAAATGGGATAAAATGTAGAGATTAAAGCTTACTTTTTGTCGCGGTCATAGAGTACTTTCTTCGCGCTAAAATAGGAAATATTTCAGGATCAATTTATAAGATTTCAAAACAATTCAGATTTATAATTAATAATCTGCGTGAAATCTTTGTGAAGTAGTTAAAATCTTGGCAAAATCTTGGTGCAATCTATGAATTCAGTCGGAAATATTTGTGAAATATTAAAAAATTTTGTAAAATCTTTAGAAAGTCATTGAAATCTCTGTGAAATTATTTAAATCCATCCAAAATATTCAATTATGTTTGTGAAAATATTGAAATCTTTGGGAAATATTTTAAGTCTTTGCCAAAGCTTTTAAATCCTTTAGATATTTGAAAATATTCGTAAAAATTATTGAAATCTTTTTAATCTATCCAAAATCGTTGGTAAATATTTAAAAAAAATTTAATCTGTAAGAAATCTTTTGTAATATTTGTTAGATTATTAAAGTCTCTGTGAAATCCTTGGGATATCCTTGAAATATATGTGAAATCTTTGTGAAATCATTAAAATCTTGGCGCAATCATTGAATTCTGTCGGAAATATTTGTCAAATATTTTAAATCTTTGTGAAATGTTTGGTAAATCATTAATAAAATCTCGGTGAAATTATTTAAATCTGTCAGAAATATTTGTAAAAATATTGAAACCTTTGGGAAATACTGGGAAAATCTTTGAAGTTTTTGTAAAAGCTTTTAAATCCTTTAAATATTAGATAATATTCCTGAAATTATTGAAATCTTTTAAAAATATGCAAAATCGTTGGTAAATATTTAAAAAAAATGTTAATCTTTAAGAAATCTTTTGTAATATTTGTTAGATTATTAAAGTCTCTGTGAAATCCTTGGGTTATCCTTGAAATCTGCGTGAAATATTTGTGAAATATTTTTAATCTATGTGAAATCTTTGGAAAATCATTGCAATCTCTGTAAAATTATGTAAATTTATCCAAAATATTTTTTATATTTGTGAAAATATTAAACTCTTTGGGGAATATTGGGAAAATCTTTGAAGTCTTTGAAGAAGCTTTGAAATCTATTCGAAATCTTTGCGAAATACTCGTGAAATTTCTTTTAACTTTGGAAAATAATTCTAATCTGTTTGAAATCTTTGGATATCTTTGCTAAAGCTTACAAATATTTGGAGAATATTTGATAAAACTTGTGAAGTTATTGAAATCTATACGAAATCTTTGCGAAACATTGAATTATATTTGTGAAAATTTTGGAATCTTTTTGAAATATTGGGAAAATCATTGAAGGCTCTGTCAAATCTTCTCAAGCTTGGAAATATTTGATAATATTCGTGAAATTATTGAAATATTTTTAATCTATCCAAAATCGTTGCTAAGTATTTTTGAAATTTTTAAAATCTTTAGAAGATCTTTGGTAATATTTGTTAGATTATTAAGTTCTCTGTGAAATCCTTGGGATATCCTTCAAATATGTGTGAAATCTTTGTGAAATAATTAAAATCTTAGCGCAATCTTTGAATGAAAAATCATTCAAATCTCTGTAAAACTATTTAAATTTTTCCAAAATATTTGTTATATACGTGAAAATATTAAAATCTTTAGGGAATATCGTGAAAAGCGTTGAAATCTATTCGAAATCTTTGTGAAATATTCGTGATTTTTTTTTTAACTTTAGAAAATAATTCTAATCTGGTTGAAATCTTTTTAAAACTTTGGATATCTTTCCTAAAGCTTAAAAATATTTGGAAAATATTTGATAAAATTTGTGAAGTTATTTAAATCTATCCGAAATCTTTGCGAAATATCTGACTATATTTGTGAAAATATTGAAATCTTTGTGAAATAATGGAAAAATCATTAAAGTCTTTGTCAAATCTTTCAAATCTTGGAAATATTTGATAATTTTCAAGAAATTATTAAAATCTTTTACATATATCCAAAACCTTTCGGTAAACATTCAAATCTTCAGCAAAATGAATTTGATACATATATTTATCATTAATTATTAACTAATTACTGATTACTTATTATTTATGCACAATGGTTGGGTGTACAGTGTGCACAGAAGGGTGGAAATGGAGGTATGAAGACAATAAATACCTTGAAGTGATATTTTTCAACCATGTGTTCAACACTGTCTCTGCTGATAATTTGATCATACTCAAGAGATTTTCGTAGTCTGTCTAAGTTAATAAGGATCACTCCGCTGTTGTAACCGGGATATCCACCGGAATAACCAGGTTCACCGAAAGTAGTTTTTGGATTTTTGCTTCTATAAAGGTACAAAACGTGACGATAAACAGGAGTTAATTCTGGGGCCAGACCGAATAACTCTTGTTCTCCAAAATTGTCGAATTCTCGGAAAATTTCTTTGACGTCTGTTCTGAATTTGGTATCGGCGTCAAACATTACTGCTACATTTTGTTCCGGCGGTGCTATCCTATGTAGGCCCAGGGAAAGGAAAAAGAGGGCATCTGAGTAATAAGTTCCTGGTTTGCTACTGAAATGAGGCGACATAACAGATACTATGTCTTCTATTTCGGATGCCAGCTTATGTACGTCATAAAATTCAACCTGAAAAACATTATAATTAGTAAAGCCGATTTTCATATCTTAAAATTTGTAAATTCAAGTTTTTACTATATTTTTTTAAAATTAAAAGACAATATGCTTTTGATGAACGATTATTATTTGACTATTCTTATAATTTTCTGCTCCTAGATTTTTCCCGGATCTTCCGGTAATCATATAATAACTATAGGATAAGAAATTTTTTTTGCCTAATAAAAGAAAATACACAGATTTCTCTTATTATATAATATAATAAAATGCAATTTAAAATTGAAAATGAAACATTTTAAAACATAAGTTCTTAAAATTGAAAAATTCAGAGCGTTCGAAATGAAACAATTTTATTTGCAAGTAAAGAATCTGGAAATTGAATGGTTTCACACCATATTTCAAAAATAGAACAATTTCAAAGCGTTAAAAAGGAATTTTCGGCAACTTACTCCTAAAGTTATTTTCAACCGAAAAATACTAATTTTCTAACGAAATAATGTAAGTTTCAACTGAAAATGATGACTTTTCAAGAAAATAGTTGAATTTTAGATGGCAAGGAGATGAATTAAAAACAAAATCCAAAAAAGAATTTGTATTTAAAACTAAGAAGATTAATTTTGCACCGAGAAAAACCAATTTGTACAAAAGAAATGTCCTGTCAACTGAATATATGTTAATTTTTAAACAAAAAATACGAATTTTCAAGAAAATAACTTATTTTGAAACCAAATTCTTGAATTCTTAAGGAAAAAGATTATTAATTTTGTTCCAGAAAAGACGCATTTAAAAAAATATATGAATGATTAATTATTATTATATAAGAAAAAAAATTTTTACACAAGAACTAATCAAGATTTCAAAAAGCGAATCAAGATATTCGTAACCAGGGGATTTTTTTGTCTAAAGAAAAATCCGAGCTCGAAAACTGCCTTACCTTATCCCTGTTTCTCTAAAAAGTAGAACACATCACTACAACGATACTGTCGAGAAAAATTCCTTACTTTTAATTTTTACATGAAAAATACATTTTTTTCTCGAAAAAAGCAACCTGTATGGTTAGTCTTTTACTCTTTAGAGTATTTATACAAAGAATCAGACAAAATGGCTTCATCGTTTGCCCTAAATCTTATTTATACGATTTTGCCTCGATTTCCAGGGCCCTTTAAACTTGCGGTAATTGCCGGTTTTTTCGGAGATAATTTGTTTTTTATGTAATGATCGAAGATCGAAAGAAAACAATGAAACTCCAACATTTATGCTAAAGTGAAGTATTCTACTACATCTATCTAAAAAGGGAGTAAATAAGACCGTTTTCAAATATTATTGAGTTACCATGCCACTGCGGAGGAAGGATTGAATAATTCTAACGGCAAAAACAAAACTTCATTCTTCAGGACTCGCGTATCGCATTCAACGTGATGCATTTAATTTGTGCTTAAGTGTTTTAACGATTTTTTTTTAGTTTAAAGTATTTATTGGATACTAAAAATAATTCTTTATCGGAAGCGAAGGGTTTCAGATGAAATTTGTATCTTATACAGTAAAAAAACACATTTCTTAACAGAAATATTAAAAAAACATTTATTATACTATTTGTTGTGATTTTCAACAGATTATAAACTTAAATGGATTTATTTTGAAGCAAAAATGAACGCAAACTAAACTTTTATTAATTTATGCATGAAATATTCGTATTCTTGGCATGATCTGGATTTAAGAACAAACCCCAACTTTCTAGCACTTATCCAAAAGAAGATAGTTATAAAAATATCAAATTGTTTTAACAAATATTTTGTTAATTTTCAATAATTGTTATCTCCTTCAGTTAAAACGGACAGAAAGGTAAAAATTTCCGAAAAATCAGCAACTATCTTTGGTATAGCTTTGGTATAGACGATGATAGTCATAAGCAACAATAATTTGTTTGAACAATTATTTTTGCTGAATTAATTTCGTTATTAAGTGACTTCTAATGAAAAATAGACAAATAGTGAAAAAATTCAGAAAAAACAGCAACATTCTACCATTAAGCAAAGAGAATATTATTAACAATAATAATGAATTGTGTATACAATAACACTTGTTAACATTGATAAACTATTACCTCCCTCTAATTGAAAATTGGACAAAAAGTGGAAATTTTTTGGAAAAACCGCGACTTTTTACCTGTATTTTATGAAAAAATTGCTAAAAACAATAATGAATTGTTTAAACAATTTATTTAAACATATACCTATCAGTGTAAAGTGATATTTTATGTACAAGAAACAATTTGCATTTAAAACCCGCAAAAAATTATAATTAGCGTCAAAATCTCGCAGAACCCATTTTTTCATTTATGGCTAATTGTGAAGAGGAATGTTGAGCTCCAACTCGATTCAGTGATTATTGCGGATTCTGAATAAACTTTACAAAAACGTCTTTTTTGCTTATGGAAAATACGTGCTAAAACTTACTTGGGCTTGCGGCACCTCTAAATATAATTTTTCCATAAAGAAGAATGAATTTATTTTCGTAAAGATTCGAAGAAATTTCTGGCCGGTATTCATAAGAATTCGAAAATATCATTTTTTGATCACATTGAATGTAATGCTTAACGTATTCAAAAATGTTATGAAGTAGCGACCGGTAATGACCGGTAACGTACGTTACTTTTCATTACCTAAAATGAAATAACGCGTTGCAGTTACTGAAAAAAGTAACTTTTCTGGTAACGTGTTACAAATAACTGGTTGCTGCCAAATACTGATAACAGATATCCATTTTCGAGGAAATTTGCAGTAATTTTTGCAGCGTGAAAACTTCATTTTAAAAATTCACTGATTTTTCCTTGACCAAAAAGACTTTACTGCCATAAAAGATTACTTTTGAACGAAACACTTGATTTTCCAACAAAATAATTACATTTTTAAGAAAATTATTGAATTTTCAACATAAAAATATGAATTCCCAAGAAAAAAATGTAATAGTCTCTGGAATTTTCTTTCCTGATATGAAAAGTATAAAAATCCACAAATAAACCAATTTTTTAATATTATGTTTTAAATATTTTTGAAACAATAAGGAGTTTTTTCACAAAATACGGAGTGGGAGGGGGCTGCCGAAGTATCATTCTCTATGATAAGTTCAATCAAAAGGTATCAAGCAGGTCAGGAGGGTCAGAAGTTCCTCAGAAATGTATCGCGTATTTTGTGAATGGCACCCTTTTAATAATTCCAAATTGAAAGTGTATAAAATTAAAAATTTAAATAAATTTATTTTGAATTGAAGAATAACGAAATTGAAGGATTTCAGATCAGCATTTGCAATATATACCAATGTCAAAACGTTAAAAATTCAATATTTTAAGATTCGAATTTGAGAAATTGGGTTATTTAAAATTGAGAGAAATTGAAATTGTATTATCTATAATCAAAAGCGTTCAAAATGAAATAATTATTAATTTAAACATTATGAATTTGGATAAATTTAAATTCAAAGAAATTAAGATTTGACAATTTAACATTGTAAACTGAATTGAATCTTTCAAAGTTTTAGTTTCTGAAATTCTAGAATTTTAATTGTTATTGCATAACAAAATTATAATTTAAAATTGAAGTTCATTAGACAAGTTTGTCTAAAACTAAACAATTAATTGAATTATTCTTTAAAAAACTTACAATATAAATAGTAATTTTAAATGGGAACATTAAAAGTAAACAAATTTCAACTTTGGAACGTTAAAACTTAAGCCAATGCAAACGTAATTTAAAACTGAAAACAATTTTAATCACCAAAATTGTGATATTAAAACTTTTGTCTACTCAAACCCCTTAAAATTTCAATTCTTTGAAGTAAATTTAACCAATTCTATTTTAACTGCAAATTAAAACCTATGAAAGGGAAAAATTGAAAATTTAGCGATCAGCGTTCAACATGTAAACTCAGAATTCTAAAACTGTAACCATTTAAAATTAGCTAAATTATTCATTTACTGATTTATCACTTTCAGATAGTTTAATTTTTGTATTTATTATTTTTATTTCATTCCTAATTAAATATTTTCTTTTCGAATTACTATTCATTTTTTAAACTTTCCAATAAAATATTTTTAACTTTCAAATTATTGATTTGTTTAAATCTTCAACTCAAAATCGGACGATTCTAAGATATTACATTGAAAATTAAAATTAAGAACACACAACAAGATTGCTATAATGGTTCAATTTTTTGAAATTGAGCGCTTTTAGGATTCTTAATTCGAAATTACTTTATATTTATATCTAAAATTATAAAATTCAAAACTGCCTATCAAGGCTTTTAATATTATATTTTGAAATATTTTATAACAGAATGGTCCAGACATTAGAAATAATTATTTGAATTTGAAACTGCAATATGGTGAAATTTAATATTCGAGACCTCTAAGAACAAACTTAAAAGTTAATTCAAGAAGATAATGTTGTTTTAATGCCTTTCGGCAAATATTCGTGAAATAGCCGACAATTTTTTCCATAAACTGAGTTCCAATATGACTACGATTTGCCAATTTTCCAGTTCACTCGAAGAACTTTGATTTTTTATTAAGAGCACTTGAGAAATAATGCCTCACATACTATGTAGTAGTGGTAAACATAATTTATAACAGTAAAATCCAATGATTGCACATTGAAAGTGCAATGATTCAGAAATATTTTTAAATTATGTTAAATTTAAATATGTGCAAAAACCAGTCTTAAAAAGTAAAAAATTATGATAGAAAATAATTTATTTAATTTTAATGACAATTTACGATGCATAAGAATTTTTTTATTGCTGTATAGTTTTCTGAGCATATAATTCCATTATAAAATTGATTCATTACAATTTTAAGCAAAAATTCGCTATTTTGATCTTCATCAGCGAAAACCAGTTTTCCCATAAAACTAAAACCAAATAGACATTTCTTTATGATTGAAAATTTAACTATTCCATTTTTTTGTAAAAAAATTGATCTTTTGTAGTTCAAAATTTATTTAATTTGGTTGTCGAAAATTAATCGTCTTCGTTCAAAAAATAAAAACTAAGCTATTCAGTATAAAATCGGTTATTTTTTTGAATATTCATCCTTTTGGGTAGATATTCAATCTTTTTAGTCAAAAATGGAACGTTTTCATAGAAAAGTAATTTGTTTGAGTTAAGGATTACACTGGAAATTTAACTATTCCATTTTTGGTAAAAAAATTACATATTTTTGATGAACTATTTGCTTCAAATTGATGTAGTTTGTTTAAAATTAATCTTTTTTTTGGTAGAAAATTAATCTTCTAATTTGCAAATTTACTGTTTGGTTGATAACTTACGTACTTTCTTAAAAATTATTTTGTTTTCTTGTAGAAAATTTTTTTTGCTTAAAAATGCAACTGTTTACTTAAAAACTAAGCTGTTTTTGATTTGAAATAAAAATATTTTTCAGCTGAAATATTACTCTTTTTTTTTAGAAAATTCTACTAATTTGTTGAAAATTCGTATTTTTGTTTAACCAAAAATCTATTATTTAAAAATCTATTATTTGGTTGTAAATGCATGCAATTTATTACAAAAAACCATCTTTTCTAGTAGAAAATTAAGCTGCTTGATTGAAAATTCAACTATTCGGTTAAAAAATTAATAATTTCGTTAAAGATTCGTTTATTTAGTAGAAAATCAATCTTCTTAGTTAAAAAGTTAACTAATCAGCTGAAACTTAAGCTGTTCTGTAGAAATCTCAGATTCAATTCTTGTTGGAAATTCATATTTTTATTTGAAAACTCATTTCTTTTGTTGGAAATTTCATATTTTTTGGTTAAAAATACAACTGTTTAATTGCAATTAAATCTGTTTTGGTTGAAGATCAAACTATTTTCTTGAAACTTCGTCTTCTTGCGTTCAATTTAACTATTCTTAATTCAATAGTAAAATTTGGAACTTTACCGAATTCCTCTTACCCCAAATAGTCTCACAGAATTTTTGGATAACCCCTAAATTCATGAGAACAACTTAATCGGTAAATAAAAAATTAAATCGGTTTCAGAAAGAACAATAAACAAAATAGTGAAACTGTTTGATTTTTTCAAGAAATACACACATTATTCTGAAGTGAAAGATCTAAAAATAATCAAATTTTTCAATTGATTTATACTGCCAAAATCGAAAAAAGTTTCATTATACTTACCCTCATGCTCTTTTTTGTCACAGATTTAACTAATTCTATCACTTTCTCAACGATAATTTGACCGGTACTATCACTGATTACATGGAAGACTATGTCCACTGAACTTAATCTGAGCAAAGATTCGGCAAAAATTTTGAATTTCCTTCTCATTGGTGAATTGCTCGTAACTTTAGTAAATATGCACCAGACATTATAATACTCCGAAATATTGGCGAGTTTCGTGTTAGTCTCGAGGAAGACGTAATCACTGGATTCATTGTTCGCAGCTAAGGCGGATGGAAATCTGCTTTTCTCAGTGCCATTATGTACTGTTGAATTATTACCACTCCGGTAAATACCATTCGAAGTTTGGAGACAGTAAATAATTATTACAAAGACGACAACCACTGTCAGTTTCAGCAGAATCTTGCGTAACAAACGCATTTAATTACACCAACATTATTAATTATCTCCACTCGCCAATCCTTTTCATCTTATTTCTTTAAAAGAAGCACTAGCTACTCTTGCGTATAAATTCATTGTTCGCTTTTCTTCATCCAGCAAACTACCCATCTTCGCTGTAGCAAAATAAATAAAAACACATGGACGCAAAGTAGGGTTACAATGGCTACAATTAAATGACAGTTCAGTCAGAACGTTCAGGACGAGAACAAAAGAGAGGGGGAAGTCCGTGAGCCATCTTTAACAAACCTGTAGCTGACCAGTTGTGTCAGAACCAAAGATATAATATCTTTGTCAGAACGAACGCGGATATCTCCGGCATGCGCTGTAGAGATTCTGTGAATTTTTATATTGACACATTGCATTACATAACCTAAAAATACACAAGAATAATTACTGCGCATGCCAGAGGTATCCGCGTTCTGACACTACTGTTGCTGACTGGGTGAATACTCCCCGCGAAAATTTAAAAGTTCCATTTCTTTGTACTTACATAATAGGGTCCAAAATAGGGTCTACACAAAACCTACGGTTGTTAATAAGCAGGGTCAAAGTCAAAGCCAGCCAAAGTTTCGTTACACGTATATATAAAATTATCTTTTTGTTTAAAAATTTATGTTTGAGGTTGTAAATTCAACTTTTTGATTGAGAATTCTTCAATTTTGTTGAAAATTCTTTATATTAATGATTGTATTACTTTAAAAATATATAATTATTACTTATTTTATCTTTATTTGAAAAAAGATGAAAATTTAACTTTTTGATGGATAATTCTTGAATTTTATAGAAAATTCGTCTTTTTTGGAACTTAATTAATCTTTTTACACAATCATCATTTATGAATGAGAAAGTATAAGAATTTTCCAAAATTTTACACCACAGTTTTTCAACGGATGTCCACGTTTCGAGACTCCTGAATCCGAAAATCAAATTTTTACGATGGCGTCTGTCTATCGGTTTGTAAACACGATAACTCTCGAAAAAATTAACGGATCAGGTTGATATTTTGCAAACTTTTTTTAAAACCTAAAATAAAGTACGAGTTCGTTGACCAGCAATTTTAGATGAAAACTGAAAAAGTTAGAGCTTTTTCAAAATTTTCGGAAACATTTTTTTTATTTACATTTTTTATTTACGGCTATTCATAATGATCAAAAAGCGAAACATTTTATCCTAATGACGTTTTTCGATAAAAAGAAAATTCTCAGAGTTATAACATTTTCAAAGTTTTCAAATCAATCGAAAATGAAAATTTTAAGCCAAACAACGCACGATATGAAAAAAGTCATGAGAAGAAAAACATTGATTTATGAAAGCCCTTCAAGATTATGATAACAATTTTTTGGATTTTTTGGATAAATCGAGAATCTTGTTGATAGGACGCGTACTTTTTGTTTTATTCGTGAAAAATAACATTGAAAATCAAAAAAAAAAAATAAAAAATTTGTACAAAAACGACAGAAGTTACGGAAAAAATGATTCAATAAAAATTGTTCACCCGAAAAATAGCTACAAGTTTTTTATGATCACTTTTTGATAGGACACGTAGGGTGATAGGACCAGTTTTGGTTTTAATGATAAAAATGGCATTAAAAATAAAAATGAAAAATTTGTGGGAAAACGACAAATGGTACGAAAACAAATTTATAGAAAAAAGTTATTCATCTAGAAAAGAGATACAAATTTGTAATAATTATAGCTTTTGAAAAATCCTGCAAAATGTCTTTTAACCACTTTCCAATAGGAATCGTAATTTTGTTTTTACTTATCGTAAGTAATATGCAGAAAATCGAAAAATCCTATATTACGTCAAAAGAGGCGATGTACGTAAAAAATATAAAAGAAGACTTGCAGGATACTTTTGTTTATCCATAAAAGAAATGAAAACAAAAATTCTATTCTTAGCATAACAACGCGAGATGGAGAAAAATGTATGAAAAAAGGATTGCAGTTTTTTATTTATTTTAAGGTGGTTCAAAAAATATGCATTTACAAATGTCTGTCAAAAATTGAGCGCGCCACTTGAGTGTCAATATGAGAATGTGTACTCAATCTTTCAATATACTTAACTAAGTAGAAAATTCAAAATATGAAGACGTATATAAATACTACGTTCTAAAACAGATCCTTTCCCGTGCAGAAATCTTGCCGTGGCCCGGGTCGGGGACGGATCGGGCCAAATCGGGCCCAGATCCGTCATAAAACGCACGCTCCGATCGGGACCGAACCTAATAGCCCGGTCTGTCCCCGATCTGGCCCCGAGTAATTGCCGGTTCAAAGCCAGGTTCTAAATTATGGGGTATTTTTAAAT
>JAAAKG020047587.1:0-18581 GCA_010014905.2 Druon quercuslanigerum
CCTGACATAATCAGCACCCTGGTCCCTCTCATACCAAATTTCCATACTACCCTCGCCTATTTGCTCGGGACGTGACATTGAATTGCTGATCGGATTAAACAGAAAAATTATTCAATATTTCCGTTCTTTAATATTTACGAGTGTTGAGGTTGTAAATGTTTGTTTTTAAACGTCAATTAATCTCGATCAAGGATCGATTACCGATTTTCAGAAGTAAACCTGGTAGTTTACGTGTTGAAAATACAATTTCTTTTAGGAAGTTGTTTTGATAATTGAAACTTAAATTACCCTGATGTTTTTCGGTATGTATCGTGGTTCTAACAAAAAACCAAGTTTGATTTAAGTTTAATTTAAGTCAAGGTGTCCTAAATATATTCTTCTCGAGGAAAATGTATTCATAACAAAAATTTAAGTTACCCTTACGCTTTATCAAAGGTATTGTCGTCGTAGGAATTAAGTTTTGTAGTGCAGATGTTCAGAATATATTTTCCCTGAGAAATGTGTGTTCACAATAGGTACTTAAGATTCCTCGACCTTTTTCCAAGGTCTCACTATTCTAATAGGAAACAATGGTACCTCAAAGATTCAGAATACATCTTCCCCGGGGAAGGTGCATTCGGACTAGACATTTAAGATTCCTGGACCTTTGACCCAAGGTATCTTTATTTTAAGAAGTAACCATAATAGTCCAAGTATTCAGAATAGATCATTCCGTAGAAAGGTTCCAAGGTTCCGTCATTCTAAGAAGTAACCCTGATAGTCCAAGTATTCATAATACATCTTCTCCGAAAAAGGCGTGCTTACAATAGAAATTTAAGACTCCTTGACAGTTTTTCCAATCTCTCGTCATCATGAAAAGTAAATCTGGTACTCCAGGTGTTCCTAATACAACAATTATATACAATTAAATACAAATTACAACCGGATAGTGCATTTATTTAAAATATACCTTGCCCAAGGAATTTGTCTACAACATAGAAATATCAGATTCATCGACTGCTTTTTGAAGGTCTGGTCAGTCTCAAATGTAATCCTGGTAGTTCACGTGTTCAGAGTTCATTTTCATCCAGGAAAGTGTATCCAGAATATAATTTTAAGGTTTTTGGACCGTTTTTCAAGGTCGTGATATTTTAAAACATGAACCTGATAGTTCCGGTTATAAAAATACACCTTCCTGGAGGAAGTTATGTTTATACAGATGTAATTCAAATCACCGTGATGTTCTTGCGAATTTCTCGTGGCTATAGCAAGTAAAACTGGGTAGTTCAGGCTATCGAAATACATCTTTTTAAAAAAAGGTAAGTCCATAAATAAAATATTAGTAACTTACACATTTCTTCAAGTTTTCATGGTTCCAAGAAATGAATTCGTTATTCTACGTATTTTAAATACAGTTTTCTTGAGAAAGTTGTGTTGAGAAAACTTGCACTACCAAGTTGTGGAAGAAAGTAACGGAAAAAGTCTAGAGAAGATAGAGGGAGGGTCAGACATGGAAGTAGGTGGCAGGACAGAGGGCGAGCAGAAAGATATCTAGGAGAGGATAGAGAAAACGATAGAAGAGAAAGTGGGAAAGCATATGAGTAAATAGGAGGAGGTAGCGGCTAGAGAAAGGATAAGGGCAATGCTTGTGAGAATAGAGGGGTAAGAAAAGGCAGAAAGAAGAAATAATATTATGGTGAGAGAGTTGAAGCTAAGGAGCGGGAAAGAAAGAGAGGGCCTAGAAGAACTTCGACATATCATAGAGGCGGGTTTATGAGCAACGTAGATAAAGTTAGGTTTGAGGGAATAAAGTGAAGGTCGTGGAATTGGAGGACTAAAATTATAAATTTGACGTAATTCGAAATAAAAATATGATAAATGATAAGATAATATATGATAATTGAGTTTTCATTGACCACGATTCGACGAAAAAAAAGGGATGTACAGAGAGTGCTGAACGACAGGGCTAGGAGGCAGAGGAGTAAAGGAAGAACGGCAAATTTACGGAAGAGGAAAATAAAAATAGATTAGTAAATGTGGTTGTGGGAAGAGAACAAAGAGGTATTGAAGGTAGTGCAGGAGGACCTGTTTCGTTAGAAGTAGGGAGATGAGGATAGAGCATCAAGGCGGAGTAGTAAAGGTGTTGTATAGGGGTAAAGAAAAAAGATGAGGATTTCTGGAGATATATCCAGTAATTTGACATTGTGAGATTGTTAGAGACATAAGCAGGAAAGGAATATGAGTGAATAGTATCAAGTGTTGCAGGAGGGTATAGGCGGAGTCTCCAGGAGGGGGTTGGAGTAAAAAAGAAAGGCAAGGATAGCTGAGAATTTATAGCAGAGGTTAGGGATACATTAGAGGAAGAAGCTCAAGATGGGAGAGAGAGGAAGGGGGTGCAAATGAGGGCAGTGGAGATAGGAAAGATAAGATACCAGTTCGTGACAATTTACAATAGGGACGGCTTGGAAATGTTTGAATCATGAGTATGCAAGGTTCGGAGAAGAGAGAGAAATTGGCCGTGGAAGGGAGAGTATAATCAGACCATCACCCATTGAGATTGTGAATAAAAGGAAGGAATTGCGGAAAGCAAGGCGGAGAAGAAGGGTCGTAAGGGAATAGGTAGACATGGACGAGGGAGACGATATAGAAGTATCAGGAGTTATTGGGAAAGGTGTGCTTTGAAGGGGGGTGAAGGGAGTGAAGTGAGTGGATGGTGAAGCCGTGATGGGAAAGGGAATGAGGTAGAAATGAGTAAGAAGTCTAGGTTGATGTGTAAGAAGAAAAAGCAGAAAAAGGAGAAAGATCTGAAAGTGGAGTTGAGAAGGGTTAAGACAAAGAGGACATTTTTTAAAGAATCATTTCAGGACTCAGATTCACACAAGTGAGATGAGGGGATTTTACGAACGAGTGAAGTATATTGTGAGGAGTTGAATGACGAGGAGATAGAGAAGCATGTAAGAAAGTTGAAAAGGTCTAAATCAGCAGGACTGGATGGGATAGAGAATGAAGCGAGGCTGTATGTCACACGAAGGATAAGGAAGAGGCTGAAGAGCGTAGTGAAAAAAGTAAGTAGGGGGATAATCAAGAGGGTGGAGGGAGGGTTGATCTTGCCACTGTATAAAAAACGATGGTGTTGGCGGTTAGGCTGCTGAAGGATTTCAAGGGGAAAGGAATATTGTCGGAGACGCAGGCGGGCTTTATCAAGTTGAGGAGCACTATCGATAATATTTAAGTCTTGCAGCATGTGGTAGATAGAGAATGAGCTAAGGAAGGTTCGAAAATGTACACTTTTGTTGTAGATCTAAAAGGCGCGTTCCTTAAGTGGATAGGGGGAGGCTGTGGGAGTCGATGGAGGAGAAGGGAGTGGAGAGGGGCTTGAAAAGGTGGTAAGGTATAGAAAGAGGCGAAAGATAGAGTGAGAGGAGGGCAGGGGATTTCCGAGAGGTTCTGGATAGAAAGTGGGTTAAGGCATGGGTGTCCGCTTCGCTCAACGTATTTTGCATTCTAATAATCACAGATATGTAAGGTAAGCTAGTAACTGGAATGATAGAAGGAGTTAAGGTAGAAGACTTAGGATATGGTCATTTGCGTATGCAGATGACATAGTGCTACTAGCACAGAGCCAGAAGACATTTAAGGATGTCATGGAAAGAATTAGAAGATACCTGGATAAAAGTAGCTTAGAGTTGAAGGCGGGAAAGTCCAAGGTTATGGTGTTCAGGAAAGGAGGTGGAGGGAATAAGGAAGTTGAGTGTTTTTCGAAGTAATAGAGAAGTAGATGGTCATATAAAAGAGAGACTGAGATGGGCGAATGTGGTGATGAGGCGGGTGTGGGGCTGGGAAAGAAGCTGTGCGCACATGATTTTGGCAAAAGGATAACATTGTTCGATTCACTGGTGATGAGTGTCTTATTTTATATAGTGCAGGTGTGGGGGTGAAAGGAAAGTGAAGGGGTAAATAGGATACAGTAGAGGTATCTAAAGTGGATACTGCAGTTGGCAAGGAATACGCCTTACTATAATATCGAGAGTAAGACGGGAAGAAAGAGTATAAGGATTATAACGCGAAATCGAGCTTTTAAATCTGAGGAGTAATTTTAGGTAGAGGGGGTAGTAGGCTGCTCAGGGAGTTTTGGTGAGAAAGGGAGAACAAGAATAGGGATGGGAAGATTAAGGTTCAAAGAAAAAGGCATTTTAGAACGAATGGACTGCAGATAGATGAAGTGAGTGCGTATATTTTTTTGTGACAAAGAAATTTAGGAGCTTATTGTGCGGATGGGGTGTGGTTGCATGGAGGGTTTTAATAAGATTTCGCTCTCTAGAGACAAGAAAATGTGCGAATTGTGCGGAAAGGGGGATGCAAGAGTAGGAACTGGTTGGGGGAGTGTGAAAAGGTAGAAAGGAGTGGGACAAGCATGGCGGTATTGATGCATGAAAGAGGGGGCAAAAGGGAATAAAGATGGGTAAAGGGGTATTGGAAAAGAAATAGAAAAGGAAAGATTGCAAATAGAAGAGAATATTAATTTTGAACCAAGAAAAAGGGACGTTTCAACAAAATAGTTAAAGTTTTAGCCAAAGTGAAGATTTGTTGATTAACAACGATTCTCCGTCAAAAGTGTAATAGTAGATATTGCAAATAAAAACAGACTTATTTTCAAACAAGAAAAAAATGAAATTAAAAATCAACAAAGATCAATTTTCTAACAAAAATAGAATGGTTAAATTTTCTGCCAAATAAAATATTTTCAACAAAAAATGAACTAATTTTCAACAAAACAGTTAAGTTTTCAAGCAAAGAAAATATCATTTAACTACATAAAATAAAAAATCTTTAACAAAAAGAATAAATTTTTAAATCAAAAGTTGAATCTTCAATTCAAAAAATGAATTTTTCTATCAATAAAAAAAATTTTTCAATAAAATAGATACATTTTCCACAAAATAATTTGCTTATTTTTTCTGTTTGAAAAACTAATTTTTAATCAATGAAAGGAATTTCCAGTTAGAAAGATTCATTTTCTGTCAAAAAAAATTGATCTTTAACAAAATGTACAAATTTTCAACTAGATTTTAAATTATTTCAAAAGTTGCTTTAAAATTTTTACATTTATTTATTGAATAAATGAATGTTTAGCCTAATACTAAGTTTTTAACTATAGAAACGCTAAGTTTAATAAGTCACCAAGAAGATTAATATTTTACGACAAAAGACAATATTTCAACAAAAGTCAGCATTTTTTGACAAAATAGCTGAATTTTCAAGTAAAGGAGATAAGTATTCAACCAAACATGGAATGGTTACATTTTTAGTTTACAAGATTTATTGAAACAGACGATTTGCAACAAATTAGTTACATTTTTAGGCTACGAATTTAATTTTTAACTAAAATAATGAAACCCAAAAGATGAATTTTCTACCAAAACGGACAAATTTATAACAAAATAGGTAAATTTTCAACAACAAATTAATTTTTTAACAAAGCATATGAATGATCAATTAAGAAGATTAAATGCCTATCAAAAAGATCAATTTAAAACATATAAAATGGTTAAATTTTAAGTTAGGAGAATTAATTTTGAATAAAGAAGAACTAAATTTCAATCAAAGAAATGAATTTTTATTGAAAAAGATTAATTTTCTACCAAAAAAGATAATTTTGAATAAAATAAATTAATTTTTAAACAAATTTCGAATTTTCAAATGTATTTTTGACCTAATAGTTAAATTTTGAATTTTTAAATTTTCAGATTAGTCACCAAGAAAGACAAAGTTTAACAAAATACACCAATTCTTAACTAGATAGCTAAAGTTAAATTTTCAGTTAAGAAATTAATTTTCAACTAAGAAAAAAAATTTTAAACCAAAATTGCATTTTTAGCAACGAAAAAGATTTTAACGTAAATAAAGAAATGCTGAATTTTCAAGAAAATTGTTACATTTTTAACCAAACAGATAAATTTTTAACCAAAAAGATTAAATTTTCATTTAAAAATATTAATTTTGGCGAAAAAATTCATTTTCGTGAAACAATTAATATGCCACCAAAAAAATTAGTTTAAAAAAATTAATGAATTTTTTAATAAAGTTTAAATTTCTAAAGAAACTTTCAACCTGATAGATAAGTTCTAACCAAACAAATGTATTTGCAACTTAAAAGGTGAATTAGTTATCTAAAAATTATATTTAAAATTAGTTATTTAAAAAACTCAATTTTCAACCGAAGAATACAAATGCCTAACCAAACATGGTACAGTTTCAAAAATAAATTTTTAAGAAAGTAGTTCCACTTTCGACTGAGTACACCAGAACTCCGATTTGGTAACACCGTTGAGAGTTACCTGCAAATAGCCTTGTTGCTACATCTGGGGAATCGAAACAAATATCTCCAAATTTTTGAAAATTATTTCCTAAAATGTCAAAAACAAAAAAAGATTTTAACGCGGATATGGCTTAAACTTCGTAATTTTTAAGTTTTTAAGTGCTCGGTGAAATATGCTGAAAAAAAAACCAAAAAATGGACAGTTTTAGCATAAAAAGATGCTAAGCGCTCAAGATCAGTGGATAGAATGAATTGTAACAGACTTTGTTACAAAAGATATGACATCATAGAAATCATGGATCAGATCGTGGTCTATCACATTTTCGCCAACACCGTTGAATCATATAGCACGCTTCTCAAAACAGTCGGGCGCATAGCACACAAGATTTGAACTTGAATAAGAAATCACTTGTTTAAATGCCGAAAGGGTACCCTGAATAACATTAGTAGATTGTGCACACATTCCGCTTATAAAATTTTTCCCTTATCAAGAAGGCTGAACGCGAAGTGCTCATGATCAGCGGATAGAAACGATTCTAGTATCTTTAGTGACAAAAGCGATGTCAGTATAAGAACGACGCATCAAAAAGTGGGCACTAATATGTCTGGCCAATCCGTTGACATATATAGCGTCTTCTGAAACGATTAAGCGCTAAGCGCGCCAGTTTTGCGCTTGACTAAAAAATCACTCCGTTAAGTACAAAAAAGATATCCGAAGTAACATACAGCTGACTTCTTTAAAAGATGAGCTCCCGATGTTTCCAGTCCTTGAATTGTGTGTGAGAGGTGTACTTTAAAACATTAGAGGATCAACATTTAAAGATAATGTTAAAAACTAGTACCTATTATAAATTCCATGATTATTTGCAAAAAAGAACGTGCAGCTAGAATCCACGTAAATAACGATACTCAATTAATTGTGTTGTATTTCTTATTCCCTTTTTGTAATTAGTATCGTGTATTTATTTGTTTTATTTTGTTGTTTCTGAAATTCTTCTTTCATTTTATTATTACATTTTTCTGCCCTTTAGGTCCATAAGAACTTGTTTCTCTTATGGCCTTGGCTTTTGATAGATAAACAAAAGTTTAAAAAATGGCATTCAGAGCTCGAGTTCATTGCTATGTGTGCGATAGAGCCTATCATTCAGGACAGATGGCTCGAGTTGATGGAAACTATAATGCTGATAGGCAAAACATTGCAATTTTTAGACGTCTTTAACTTCAGAGATCACTACTTGACGTCGCCGATGACAGTAGGTTATGTCTCAATTGCAGTCGATCGATTCGCAATGAGATGGAGGAGCTCCAAAGTTATCCAGGCTGTTTGAGACTGAATGTGCTTACACAAACAAGCAGGCAAATGTGCACGTTCTGTAATGCTGATAATAATACTCGTAGGCTTTGAACTGCGTGTAGATTTAACGATTTTATGTTTATGGACATTTTTATTCCGGAAGAAACAAGAGCATGCTCAAATCATTTGAATGAATATAGTTTTATCTAGCCCCCTTGCTTCTTGGACTACAAGCGATTAATATACCATATAGGATTCCGGGACAGCAGTTACTTCTGTTCTTGCAACAACTTCGTAACGAAGCAAATGTTCATGCAGGCGCTGCATTTAATCATGAGGATAACTTTACCGATGAAAAATTTGAAGCTATCGCTCCTGTAACAAAGGACAAATTTAGAGAATTTTATACATTTTGTGATCCTATTCCTCGGTTTCATTTACATGGTGTCAAATACGTAAAGGAAAAAGACCTACTGACTTTACTTTGCAAAATGCGTCAAGGTCTTTCTGATGAATTTCTGAAAGTGGTTTTTCATTGTTCAAGCCGGGAAGCTACAAGTATGGCCATTTTTACTGTAAGCGAGTCTCTAATGCAACGGTCTGTGTCTGGTAACGTTGAATATAATGCGTTAAGAAGAGAGGGATTCATTGAAAGACACGTGACATCGTTCGCTAATGAACTGTATAATCCACAGTCAGACATTCCCAGAGCTATTGCTGTCATCGATGAAACTTATGCTGAGATGCAGAAGAGCAGTAACTTTCGCGTACTTTGACAATCATTCTGCAAACATAAAGGACGTCATTTGGTAAAACCTGCTCTTATCGTTGCTCCAGACAGATACATACTTGAAATACAAGGACAATATTTTGCAAACTCACGAAACAATAAAGCACAAATGCTCATTAACGAATTCGAAAAAGATGTGGAAGGACAAAGTCAATTCTGAACGGAAGAAGCGAACGAAGCAAGGCTAATAACGAAATGAAGATGGATAGTGGAGTGCAGAACTGACCACCTAAAGTCGATTTTCAAACTCTTCGAGAAAACCATTCCGATTTCTTAAAAACACAATCGAAGGGACTTCTTTCGAATTGCTGGTGCCATAATTAATCTATACTATCCTGTTATCGAGATGCAAGGCGCTACAGCAGAACTTGCAAGAGAATATCTAGTGAGAGCTCGTGCGGCAAAAATCGTGCAAGCACGCGTAGAAGTGGACAATATGGGCTACAGAAATGCAAAGTGGAATTGCCTGCATGAACGTCAAGAACCACAATTTCCTCGTCTTAAATTGGAAGAAATAAGCGACATACCGATTGGCGTGCATCAAGTAGAATTTGCACCGTCTTACGTTCAAGCCAATCTGCAACGAGAAGAAGATGAAGAGTTTCAACTAGGTACGCGACTTAATGAACCTGGCTTGATCAGAGTACGAGTATTTTCTCGTTTTCGAAATGCGACAAGGTATCAGCTGTGGATAAGGTTCAATGAGATCGATGACATAGGACCAGACAATAACGAAACAATTCTTGGTTATTACTGCACATTAGTGCACATTAAGTCAGGGGCCAGAACTATTGGCACCTAAGCTCATATTGCAAGCGTTTTATGGTTCTTGGGTTATGCACGTTACCAACAACACGTAAAGTATTCTCAAACGTCCTTGCTACAAATTATTCTAGACGCTGCTAATACAGGTGAACAAGCAAACCCGAATAAAGAGCCAGAAATAGTTTAATATTTCGCGAAAGCTACTAGGATTGGTTATGTTCGCTGATCATAAGTGCTTCGCGTCGGTCCTCCTAAGAAGGGCACAATCTAATTATCGAATTATTTGAACTTGTTATTAATGTTGCTTAGGGCACCCTTTGTGCTTTTATCAAAGTTATTTCTTAGCTAAGAGCAAATCTTTTGTGCTTAGCGATTGATCGTTTTCAGAAGCACGCTTTGTTAGTCAACGGTATAAGCGAAAATATAACAGACCAAGATCTGGCGCGTAATTTCTATGCTAGCGTCGCTTTTGCAACAGAATATATTGTGGATGGAAGCTGCTAATATGTCCCCTAAGGGTTTACATTTTTCTTGCACCTTCTCCCCTATCCTTTATACATCTCCCACACACTTACTTGGTGGTAAAAGGGGGACCTACAGTTTAAGATGGGTTCCGAACGACCAAGAGCAACAGCCTTAAGTACTTAAAGAACATTTTTCTCTAGAGGTACTGGTCCCACGACTCTCCGGAGATGAACAACTCTCTTGCTAGGCTAGTGTTGTTCACCGCACGGGCCACCGAGGATTTTCCAGAGTGCGAGGATGGGAATCGAACCCGCAAGCCAACAGAGTGGGTCCAAAGTCTGCGCTTTAGCCCACATGACCATCGTCCCACTAACAGAATCTATTGTAATTCGTTCTATTTATTAATCATGAGCGCTTAGCGTTCGGCCCTCTTGAGAAGGGCACCATGTTATTGTCATTCTTATTACACCATTAAGCCGGTTCCCTTTCGGGGTGGGCGTGACTCACTTCATTACCGGGATATGCGTACTAGTTACTAATGTTACTTCGGATACCCTTTCTGTACTTAGCGGAGTGATTTTTTAGTCAAGCTCAAAACCTGGTGCCTTATAACGCTAAAACTATCCACTATTTTGGCTTTTTTCAGGATATTTGATCGATCACTTTTAACCTTAAAAATTACGAAGTTTAAGCTAAATCCACCGAAAGCCACTTTCCCATGCATTTGGTGCCGAGTCCTTTTTCAAAAAGCAAAATTACATAGTTTTATAAAAAAATTCGATCAAGTATCGGAGACATTTAGAATTTTAAAAAGATTTAAAACTAATTTAAAATTTAGCAGGATTTTTAACGATTTGAAAAGTTTACATTTTTAAATATTTGTGAATAAAAATTTTGAAGCTTCTTAAGTATTTTGAAAGGTTTCACAATAATAAAAAATATTTCTTATAATTTACGGGATAATTTAAACGGACTTTTTACTGTAAAAATTAATTTTAAGAGAATATTTAAAAAGCTTTTAAAAGATTTCCAAGATTATCACAACAGAATTTGTAAAATTTGTAGTTAATTTTTTTAGTTTTTCATAATTTTAAGAACATTTTTGGAAAATTTGAATTTTTGAAGATTTTGAATTTTCCAAATTTTTTCCAAATTTTAGGAATAATTGAAGTCATTCAATCAAATGTGTATTATCAAAGCTTCTAAAAGTCCTCAATTGTGTTTCAACTTCCTCGAATGTTTCGTAAAATTTTGTGGTCCTGCAAAATAAAAAAGTTATACTTTTTCGGCATATCTGAAATCTTCGAAAATATTTTTTAATTTCTCCAAAAATCTTACGAAAATTATTTTTCAATTAATGAATTAAATTCATATTTTCTTATTCAAAAATTAAACTTTTTTGTAGATAATTATATGAGAGAAAAGTTTCTTTGCAACTTTAAAAATGAAAAGGTTATAACTTATTTTAATGTTTTAACTTTTCGAATTTCGAAAGTCCAGTTAACGGATAAACTTTCCAAAGGAAGAAATAAGTTATAAAATTAAACAATGAAAAACTAATTAATTTTATATTTTGCTCTAAGCAGAAGTATATAAAGCTTCTGTAAGAATATTAAATATTTTTTAAATTGCTGGTTATAATATTGTTGAAAAAGTTTCAAGGGGTTCTAAACGCACAAAGTTCAAAATTACTTAGTTTGTAACTTGATTTATACAATTCTTGAAAAAGGCACCTCAACTATAACAACAAATTTTGTAACAGAAACCTTAGCGTAAATTATAAATAAATATTTGAGGTCATAATTCTTTATAAAACTGTAATCATTTGCATATTTGTTGTTTTACTTTCGCCCTCGTCGATAGCCTTAATTTTTATTGAATATTAATTTACGAACCCTCATTCAATTCCTCAAAAAGTTCTTTATATTTTTTTTTGTCACGCTTTTAATAAGTATTTGTAAGGAAATTTTTAATTTAAAAAATGTCCGAAGAAAACTAATTGCACGTCTAAATTAGAAATAAAATAATTTCCATAAAAACGTGACGAATATAGTTACATATGAGGAACCGTTTGAGGAATAAATTATATTAAACTTGAATACAAAATTATGGTAATCTATTGACATAAGGTCACTAATATTTTTAAACGCTTTAGATTTTTAAATGTTAATTAATTTTTATATTATATTTCTGCGAAAATTCTATTCTCAAAATAAATTTGAGAAGCTCTATACATTACGTCCACCGTTTTTTAAAATTTAGAAACAAGTTCATGTTTAGTATGTTGCAAAAAAAATTTCTTTTTTAGTTACAAATATTTTTAACAAATTACAATTTTGAACAGTTCAGAAAAAATTTTTAAATTTATTTCATATTTCTGATTCAGGTTTTAAATAAAAATATATTTTATTGTTGACTTAAAAAATTAAGCACCTCTTTCAATGTGTATAAAAATATGCTTTTGCTATTTGTCCTCTAAAAAACATGTGTCACGAAAATATCAAAAGTATTCTTGTCGCTTTTCCTCAATGCCGATGGGTAATTTAAAATCCAGGAAGGAAAAAATGTTACCAAATTCTCACATATAATTAAGAAATGTTTATTCATGCAAAGTCTTATTATTTGACCAAAGCCAGACATGTTCAACAGAATAAAAATCTATATTTGATATGAGTAAAATTAACTTTCATTTCAAATATCAATCCAAAGTTGCATTTTTACAAAAATTTAATAGTAATCATTTTTCAATACTAGTTCTCGTTTAATTTATTTTTATTTATAAAAAATTTCATTAATTTGTACACGCTGGTTTTCGATACTTTTAACGCTTCAAAATGCCAAACTCTTTTTACAATTTGTTTATCATTTAATCAGTCAGTTTTCGATTAATGTCATATTTTTTGTAAGAAAATGAGACTGATGTAATATTTTAGAATCCAAATTTAGCGCTCTTAAGTAATCAAATTTTCAATATGTGATTTGCTACAAAATACAAAAGAAATTTCCTGAATTTTCCCTGACAAATCCTTTACTTTCTCTGACAGCTTTATATTTGTTTTCATGTATAAAAACAACAATCTTTGTTTTAAGACATACTTTAAACACTTTTAGTGACAACAGACATATATAATTTTACAAGAGTTCATCCACAAGTTATGTAAGGCATCAAATTCTTTGAACCTTAATCAAAACAGACTAATTTCATAACCAAATCAAAGAAATTAATTTTTGACTATGATGTTTAATCTTAAACAAAATAAAAAAAGAATTTTTAACCAAACAGTTTAATTTTCATTTTAAACGATGAATTTTTAAAAAATTAAAAATTCGTTACAAAATCGATAAATTTTTAAGAAAACAGTTGAGTTTTTAACAAAGAAAGATCAGTTCTGAACCAAAACTGAAATAACTATATTTTCGGTTTAAATAATTTTTTTTCAAGTAAGAAAAGGGGATATATCAACAAAATATTTGAATTTATAAATAAAGTGATTAATATTAGATAAGAAATGTTTAAAGAAATTGTTAGGTTAAACTAAAAAAAAAATTTCTAAAATAACTTATTGGCACTTTAACAACAAAAAATTATATTATAAACCAAAGAAAAATAATTTTTAACTGAGATGATAAGTCTTGAAGCAAAGCAATAATATTTTTGACAAAAAGTGGAATTTTCAAACCAAAAAATGAGTTCTACAAAAAAAAAAAAATTTTCAGTTAAAATAATTAATTTTCTAACAAGGAAAGGGGAATTTTTAATAAAGTATTAAAACTTGCAACCCAACTGATGAATTTCTGATAAAAACTGAATTTTCAACGACAAATATAGTAGTTTTTCTTTTTAAAAAATAAATGAAATAGGACTGAAATTAACAAAAATACAAATTAAATACAAATTAACAAAATACAACCAAATTTTGAACCGTTAGATGAGATTTTGAACCTAATAGTTAAATTTTTTACCAAAGAGATATTTTAATTTTGAAAATAAAAATATAACATTCTTAAACAAACTTGATATAAATAAATTACAAGTTAAAAAATTAATTTACCAGAATAAAAATTTTAACAATATAGTTAAATTTTGAAAAAAATAAATTGTAAGCTAATAAATTAATTTACAAAAATAAAAATTTTAACAATATAGTTAAATTTGGAGAAAAAAATTATTTCAAGGCCATTAATCAATTGTAATTAAATGATTCTAGACAATTCTTATGTTTTTTAACTTTGTTGAAACAACAGAAGGCTACGCTTTCAAATTGAGGCAGACTATGTCAAGTTTAAAATCTCAGAATATGTCCTTCTTATTATTTCAATAGAGTCAAGAATGTTAAATTATCACGTTCTTTTATTAAACTTTCATACTTTTCACTTTTTCCATTTTTATAACATTTTTTAATTATTATATATTCATAGGGAAATTTAAAAAGTTCATTAAAAAAAATTCTGGGAATTTTATTGGTCAAGAAAAAGTTAGAGATTTATAAATTAATATTGCAAGATTCGGGGAATTTCTATAAATTTAAGTAATTGTCAAGCAGAAGCAATTTGAAATTTTTCAATTTAAATTCAAAAATGTTTTATTCCGTTCATAAAATTATGGGTTAAAAATTGAACAATGGAGCGTTCACATGTTACGTAACATAAAATGTGGCAGGGGGTTCCTGTTTCGTTACGGTCTTTATATATCAGAATTTGTAAATAATTTTATAAATAGAAATCATAGACAGAAATGTTTTTGAATATTTGATACTGACCTAATTACTGTGTCAAGTTTACAATGCTTGCGTTACAGCCTTGGCAAAAAAACCTCGCTTGATGATCATAAAAAAATAATGAAATGAAGCTTGGAAACCGTCTGATTTTTAAGCTTCAACTTGTATAGGAAAATTTTCTTCAATCGTTTTTAAATTTTTTATTTGGAACGGATATTTTTAATATTGTTTAAGTTTAGAATGATTTTTTCAGCTTCTTTAAAAAGGAATCGGTACCAAAAACTAGTAATTATTGGTCGAACTCCTTTTGGGCAGGAACTTGGACGTTAGGTTCTGTTATGTGGGGAGGGGAGGGGAATTTTGACCCAATTACGTAACATAATCAATTTATGAATTTGCTGCACTAAAAACTCTGCATATCAAAATTAAAAAAAAATAATTTTACCTTATCATAAAATTTATTTTGTAAATATTTCTAAACATTATCTACAAAGAAGCAAATCTAAAATTTAGGTGATTGGTTAATAATGGGCAATCATTCTGTTCTTAAAATTTTCCTACCACACTATTATTTGTGAACGTTCTAACATTTTCAAAATGATAAGGAAAATTAAATTATGGGTAAAAACTTATTTGGAGAAATTGGAAAAAATAGAAGCTTTTTAATGAATATGAAAGACTTGAGGATATTACAATTTTTTCAAGATATCTGGGAAAATTTTAAATGGTTTAGGTTTAATTTAAAAATAATAATTTTCAGTTTTGGAGATTTCAAAATGTTTGGAAAAAGAATATAAAAAACGTTGAGACTATTTTTTTTATTTTATCAGGATTACAATTTTTGTAGGTACATTAAAATTTGCAGTGTCAAGACAATGAAAAAAAATATTCTTTAGATTCATCGGAAATTTTTTGATTTTTTTGTAATTAATTCTAAGAGGAAATTTAAAAAAAATCAAATTGTTGTTATATTTTCTAAAATTTTTAAAAATTGTGTGTTGTCATGTTAAATAATTTTAGAAGAAATTGATTAATTTTCAAAAATATTCAGAAGTTTTAAATAAATTTAAAAACAATGAAAGCTTGTAAAGGTTTTTCAATAATTTTGTAAGGTTACACGAAAATAAAAACATAAAATTTGGTTCCTAGGAAACATTAAAATAATTTTTTCTTTCTATTCTTAAAAATTAATTGTAAGAGATTATTTAAAAGGTTCACAAAGATTTCAAACATTTTCAAAGAAGGATCTGAAAGATATTAATGTGATTTAAGAAATTTTCCGGAATAAAAAAAAATCAGAAAAAATTAGAATAATCTTCAAGAGTAAAAGGTTTAGAAGGTCTGGCAACATTTATTAAGAATTTTCTTAAAATTCGTGTGAAAATTTTTAATCATTTTTTATTGTAAAAAATGACTTTTTAAAGAAAATTAAAATAGGTTTTTAAACATATGAAACGATTTCCTAAAATTTCAAAAAATTATGTAGACTTTTTTAAAGCAAAAAGTTTCAATTTGGTATAAGCTTGAAAAATCAACAGCAACAAAATCGCGTAAATTGAAGAAATATTTAGAAGAATTTAAGAAATTCAAATAGAATTTTAAACTCCACAAATTGTTCAGAAATGTAGATTTTTTAAATATTACAAAAATAAGCTTTACAATATTTAGCAGAATTTCGAAAGGCTTCAGAGAATAAAAAAATTTTCCTAGAATTCCTGGGAAAATTTTCAGTTACTTTTTTTCATATTTGAAATGATTTTGCAAAATTAAAAGAAAATTCGAGTGAGTTAAAGATATTGTTAGGAATTTCATACGTTTAAAATATAATTAGAAACATTTAAAAAATTCTAAACATTTCCGAAATTTCTTGTCAAATATTTTTCCATTTCATTAAATTTTCTGAATTTGGAAATTCCTAATATTTTGTAAAATCTTGTGAGTTAACAAAAATACCTTAAAATCTACTATATTATTTATTTTAATATCTGAAGTATTCAAAATCTTCATTAATTCGCTTGAAAATCTTGTAAGAAATATATTGAATAAACATTAATCACAAAACTTGGTTAAAAAATCATCTCTTTGGTTAAAAAAATTTACTGCCTATATAAAATTCATATCTTCGTGCTGAACATTTAACTGAAATCTTTTTTTAAAATTTGCCCTTTTGAATTAAAAATACATATATTTTAGTAGAAACTGATTTTTTTTTATAAAATTCTACATATTTTGTTGAAAAAACAATTTTCTTAGAAGTCATTCTTTCTTGTAGAAAATTCAACTGTTTTGTTCAAAGTTCATCTCTTATCGTTCAAAAATAAACTGTTTTTATAAAAAATGACTTTATGCAAAATTCATATCTAAGTGTTAAAAATTCGACTGTTTTCAAATTTGTCTTTCTGAATTAAAAATTCATATACTTAAGTAGAAAATTAATCATTTTGTTTAAAAATGCAACTGTTTGGTTGAGAATTCAAAAATGTTTTTAAAAAGTTATCTTCTTTGGTTGAAAATTCAACTGTTTGCTTGAAAATTAACTTTTTGGGTTGAAAGTTCAAGAGTCTTTGTAAAAAAATTCTCTATTTGCTTTAAATTCATTGACTGAGAGTTTCGCTATATTTTGGTGAAAAGTGATATTTTTTAATTGAATGTTAAACTGCTTGTGTGAAAGTTAAACGGCTTTGTTGAAACTTTTTTTTTTAATGAATGTTCTTTCTGGTTGAAAATTTAACTATTTTGTTCAAATTATTTTTTGTTTGCTGGAAATGTATATTTTCTTGTTAAAAATTCATCTTTTTGGTGTTAAAATTCATTTTTTTAAAAGACACTTAGTTCTTATATATATCAAACATTACACTTTTTTATTTAGATTTCATTTTTTTCGGATGAAAATTCAATAATTTCTTCGAAAAATAATTTATTTTGCTAAAAAGTCATATTTCAAGGTATAAAACATATTTTTGGTTTGTTTAAAGTAAACAAATTTACAATTTTTAAATTTTTATCCGAAATATTATATCATTCCATTTATGAAGGATCATATTTTTAAAATATTGCAGGATTAAAATGCTAGTATATAAATATTAATGGTCAGGGAAAATTGAAAGTTGGTCAAAGAAAATTCAGGGAATTTGGAAAATGAAGTTTTCACTCTGAAAAGCATGTATTATTAAATTTTTTTTTAATGTTACACATTTCCAATACTAAAATATTTACCATTTAAAAGTTGCCTATCTTAATCCAAAAGTGGCAAAAAAAAAAAGACATACCTGAAATAAAAAAAATAATAAATAAAAAATAAATTATATTATAATAATAATAAAGTGTAATCTTGAATGTGTTTAAACAATTCAAAGGTTTCGTTCTTGTTCTTAACTATAAATATATATATATATATATATATATAAATATTAATAAATAAAATAATATTAAAAATCATGTATTCTGTGAATAAATAATAGTTCGCCGTACCAAAGTAAAAAGTTTTATATTGTACCACAGATGCATTTTTTTGCAATATATTTTTAAATTAAACACGAGAAGAATTAGTATGAAATTGCAAGCTTAAGGATTTCAGTTTTTAAGGTTTTTTGCTCTCTGAATATAAATTGGAAAAATTTACTTATTGCTAATGTAATTTAATAAATTCGATTGACGAAAAGTGAGTCACTACAAATAAATAGAAAATTACTAATTCAAGTAGTCGAGATATTTCTAATTCAATAGTGAAAAATTATTTTCTCGGTAAAAAAAGTATATGGGACTGTATGTAATAATTAAAAAAAAAGTTATTTACATGAAAAACAGGAAAAAGAGAAAAGTGTAATAAAATGTCGCGTTAGTGTAACATTTTTAACTCCATTGAAACATCACGAAGGCATTATTAAGAAGTTGTTGACGTCACCCAGTCCGTTTAAATTTTTCAACAGAGTTCTGTTTTCGATTAAGACATTTTTTCGGTTGCATATTTTATTTTCCTTATGATCTATAAAAATTTAATTATTTAGCAAATTTTCTAAAAGTGATTTGCCTCCAATAAGGAACGACTTGAGTAAAGTAAGACCTTGGTGCCTAAAGAAGATTATTCCTCACCCAAATTGGTAAGTTTTAAATAATTACTACTACGTATATTACGTTGCGGCAGCATTTTTAAAGGGCAGGATCTGGACTAGTTCCGTAATTTGTTGCTATTTTGTTGCTAATTTGTTGCGCAAAAATTAATTTTGTCGCTCATGCCGTTTCCGAGAAACG
>JAAAKG020047598.1:0-18580 GCA_010014905.2 Druon quercuslanigerum
CAAGGGCGGGATGCAGAGCCCCCAGGTATTTGTACCAGAAGCTGTGCACCCCGTCCACACCCGGAGCCTTCCAGTTCCTAGCCTTCTTTAGGATGCGAGTCTCATCGGAGGCTGAGATGGATAGATTATTCATCCGACGCAACCGTGCAACTCTGTTCTTTTCTAGACGGAGCCACGTTGCGTCCAGTTGACTTGACACATGAGTACCCCAGAAGCCTGACCAATATCTGGCAATTTCCTCAACCATCGGTGCCTCACAATAACTTTGGTTTTTGTTTTGGTTATCTTCAAGTTCGCGGTAGAAGCGTTTTTCATCTGCCAAAAAAGTCCTATTGTGATTCCGCTGACAGGACCATGAGACTCTGTTTAAGATAGACTCTGTTATAGATAGCAGCCAGAGACCGAACTTCACTTATTTTGATGTTCTTCGGTCAGCCCACTGTTAATATCTTCAGTAACAAACCTACAGGAAATGCCCACAACTGGCTCAGGTCTAGTAAAATTTTGTTTTGCTAATAGTTTAGTTAGCCTGTCCGATATCTCATTGCCCTTGATTCCAATATGTCCAGGGGTCCAAAGCAGAGTCACTCGGTTGTCTGTCGCTAGCTTATTCAATGCCTCAAAGCACTCCCAAACTAGTAGCGACGTGATCGTTGTTCCATTCAGAGCCATGATAGCAGCCCTGCTGACTGAGCAGATACGAATGTTCCTTTTATGCCCGTACTCCTTTTCCTTAAAGGCGCACAATCTCAGATTGTAGAAATGTGGCATAGGACCCTATCGCTATTGTGAAACCCATTTCATTCCGTCTACGATATATACCGGCTCCTGCATTCTGCCTGTTCCTGGAGCCATCTGTGAACTAGTTATCTCCATCATCGGGCTCTTGTGAATAGGCTAATACGATACTTCATGTCGAAGAGGTAGCGACGAGTGGACATTTTGTCCCTGAGCATGCTCAGTGTCGGCCTCCTCGCAATATTGATTGGTATCCGCACTATTGTCGAGATACTGCTATCATTTACCATATTTAATCTCCAGGTTGCCTTTGCAGACACGGCCTTGATGGTGAGATGGAGGGGCTCCAAACCTATAAGTGCCCCCAGAGTCATCGTGGGTGTCGACTTCGAGGCACCAGTAACGCCTCTCAGAATCAATCCTCTAATCCTTTCAAGTCGAGCCTTCACAGTGGACAGTTCGACTCTGCTCCGCTAGACCACCGCTGCATAGGTAAGCCTGGGTTGCCAGAGAGTTGCTACTAGCTTCTTGCACTTATTTTCCAGGTGCTCGTTCCATGACAGCTTCTTATCTAAGATGACTCCTACATATTTGGCTTGTCCCTTGATTTCCAGTTGTTTTCCTGCCTCCGTCTTACTCGGATTGACTCATAGTCCAGCCTTCTTGTACCAAGAATCTACTATTCTACTATGACTAGCCTTCCTATTTCTTTAAGATAAGTAGCTATTACCATCAATTCCCTGGAACACAGCTCAAGCAGCGGGACGACCTCGACTCCCTTCGCCAGTATGCAAGCCCTTGGATTGGCCGCCTTGGGATCCCTGTAACAAAAACCAGCTCCCCAACACCCCTAATGGAACCTCGTACTAACCAGGGTTCCTGGATTAGCGAGATGCCTGTGTGCCTCGCAGCTATGCCCCTCTGCAAAACTAAAGAGGTGCATTTGCTGTGATGCAAGTTAATTTGGGTAATGGTTAGACCGGGAGCAGTCATTGAGGTCTGCTCCCGATCTTCCTGTACAACGACAGGCTCCTCCTGTCCCCGGCTGGCAACATTAAAGTTGACCTGTCCAAAGTGGTAGAAGGGCCTGTTTTTATCATACTTTATCATCACACGAAAATTCTTTATTTTATGCCAATTTTTAGGAATAATAGATTCACAAATTCACAGTTTTCAACACATAGATTTCGTGTAATTCACGTTTATATACATTTTAGAAATAGCTGTAGAATTTCATCAATTTTTAAACCGGCAGATTTCCTTTTTTATCGTAACCGATTTTTAAATACCTCGGAAAAAATCCGTTAAAATAAAAAAAATCGTAAAAAACAATCACAACTTTACACAGTAACATATAAAAGTAGTCCTTAAAAATAAAAAAATTATGGATTCTTTCGTAAAATTATTTATGTAGTGGAAGGAATAATTTTTCTTATAAAATCAGAGTCTGCATGCTGCGATTCCCTTTAGTTTTCAGCACGACATCAATAAAATGTGTCAGCTTTTATTGGCAATGTGGGAGGGATGAATTTTTAACTAAAATAATTAATCTGCAACTGAAATAGGTGAATCTTAAACCGAAAAGATAAGTTTATTGCAAAAATTTTAAAAACTTCAAGGTATGTAAGTAAGGAATCTGCCCGTTTACTTGAAATTTCTTTCAGACTAATACTTTTATTTATAATGAAGACACAGTGTTTAAAGCAATGTGATTGTTTAAAAAAGGCATGAAATTCCTAGAGATATTACTGAGAGGAATCCAGAACTGTTTTAGTGTTTCGCTAGGACTATTACTGTATTTTTGCACAAGTTTCAGATGTATATGCATAGGTAACATCTGGGTCGAAATTAATCACTTATAAGGTTTTTTTTTGAAGTGTAAAAAACAGACTTGAGTGGTTGAAATTTAAAAAATAAGTGTTTATTCTAAAGTTTATTCTTTTTTTAATGCTAATCGTGAAAACAGAAGTTGAGTTTTAACTCGATATACCTTATGATGGCGATTCTGAATAAAATGTACAAAAAAGTATTTTTTTCTTGAGGGAAATATGTGTTCTACTTCATGGGGCTTGCGCCACCTCTAAATATAATATTTTTTAAACGCATTGTGGGGGGGGGGGGGCAAATAATGAATTGAAAAATAAATTTAAAAAATTATAAATGATTAAAATTATATTATTTCAAACAATTAAAAAACTTCATTTATACATCAAAAATGTTTCTAAAATCTTTTTAAATATTTTTACAAAATGAAAATAAATCATTAAACAATTTTTCAGGAATCTATTGCCAATTTTGTTTTTATGTTGAAACTCGAATTTTTTTAGCCATATTTTAAAAATCTGGCAAAATAACAAAATTGCTTGAAAATCTTCCATATTCCATTTGGAAAAATTAAAAAAATTTTCTTAATAATTCTTCCAATTAACTTTTCAGCAACAAAAAATTCATTTTTAGTTTTATTAGGAATTCGGATAAAATTTTTGTGTTCTTTTGAATCTTTTCAAAAGACTTAGAAAGATTTTGAATGCTGTGCTCGAAATATTAAAAAATCTATGTTTTGATTTAAATATTTTGAAATTTTTTCATGTTTTAAATTATTTTGGAATCTTTTCAAAACTTCTAAATATGTCTTAAACTTACTCTAATTTTTTCAACATTAATCATGGACTACATACTTTTTCAGTTTTAAATGAAAATTGATCGTTTGGTTAAAATTAATTTCTTCGGTTGAACATTCTTTAATTTGTAATATTTATGTAAAAATTAATTTATTTGGTTAAAAAATAATCTTTTTGAGTAAAAAATGAATCTCTTCGGTTGCAAATTCAACTTTTTGTTTCAATAAATTTTTGGTAAAAATATATTTTACCCTCATATAATGTTTTTAAAGCAATTTATTAGCCTTTTATATATATTAATTTGCGACTGTTGTTTCCTCCTAACGATTAAACTTTTATTTAAAATTTTTATTATTAGGTACCACTATCACATTATTCGTTAAATTTTTTTTTTTAGAAAATTAATTTTTTTGAATTAAAAATTTAACTAGTACATTTTTTGCTAAAATCGCTTCAAACTCACTTTTTCAAATAATATACTCTGAAATGGTTTTCAGAAGAACAGTTATGCCCCGCCCCCACCCCACAAACACTAACGGGATAAGGACATTTTCGCAGCAATTACACGAAGCTTACGCTTTCAGCCTGGAGTCAGGGCTTGCCCTCAAATAGCTTTGGACTGAATTGGGGGGCATCGAAAAGTCAACATACGATGCATAGGAGTTCCCAAAATTTACTTCTGTCCACCACTTTTGTATTGAATAGTATAAAATTGTGTTATGGTTACAGTTTTGCAGGACTTCTGCAAATTAGCTTTGGATTATCTACAGAAAGGACCAAACTTGAAGTTTTACAGTTCCGCTGCACGTAAGTTTACACATTCGGCTTATACCCACATCACTGTCAACATTTTTAAGGTTTGAATTGGTTTATTGTGTTAATTACTTATATATTTTTTATTCTTTAAGTTTTATATATCAATTCTCCATATTTTAATGTAATTAAATTTTAAATGTAAATTATTTTAATATTTTAAGCTATTCCGTATTTAATTCGAATACATTTTAATTTATATTTTTTGAGCCACATACTAACTTGGATGATGCTTTCAAATTATCAAACCATTTAAATTCGGATATTTTCGATTTCCACGATTTTCATGATGTTCATGTGCGATTTTAAATCGAAATCAAAACCCAGAGACAATCTTTTTCTAAAGTATTAGAAAAAAGATTGTAAGTATTGTCTTTACAAACTGATATATTGCAATTGTTTAATTGCATAACAAATACTTAATTGCTTTAAACCGAGGGGCTATTCAGTGAGTATTCAGGGAGGCAGATAGCAGATTGCTTTATAAACCGTTGAAGCCACTACTCTATGATCAATTTCATTGGGTCAGGGTTCGTTTTATGTTTCCAATATTTTAATTTGTTGTTTTAAATTGTAAGACTATAATCTTATAGTTATAATATTACGTAGTCAAACTTGGATATAAGCACTTTTGACGTTTGAAGTTTTTTTTAATTTAAGAATTATTCAATCCTATAAGGACTTGAGAATTCAAATGTTACATTCGGAAGTATTGAATTAATTGAGCTGCCGGATGGAATAAGAGAACATACATTTTTTCCGCTCGAGCGGAACGAGTTCTCATTCTCTTCAAATTTTGTTTACAAATTTAGTTTTTGTAAATTAATTACTGAAACAAATTTGTTTGAAATAAGTAAAAAAAAATATTTTCAGAATTCTTCTTTTTGGCCCGTCAGGGTTCATTTGCGCTCGCGCCGAAAAAATTTATGTGCCCTTATTCGAACCGACAGCTCAATTGTTTATCTCAAAAATGGTTATTTTTACCAAAAGGGTCGAAATTGCATTACTTACATTTCCGTAAAAATCGTAATGTCTTTAATGCTTGTTTTGTCTTTCTATATGTTTTCTTTTGATATTCGTTGAAGTTTAAAAAATTCTTAAAGTAATGTTATTAATTGAAATTACTTTAAAAGTGATATTAGGAGGAATGATTTCCATTGAAAACACTGAAAGCCTTCATAGTTGCAGTGAAACTTGATGTAGAATAATAAAAAGTTAGACATTTCGACTTAGAACCTGTTTCTTCCATAATGTATTATATCAATTAAATAACAGTAACTTACGTTAGAAATATTATAAATCGAAAAAAAATTATTTTCATCAATTGCTTTACTATCTGTTTCCAAAATCCTGGCCCCTCTACAAATCATTGAATAACTCAACCAAAAAGAATCGTTTATAAAAATGAAAAACATGTTGGTAATCCTCATTTTATTACGAATAAGCACAGTATTATTTGACCGAGATATGTCCATAACTTTGATGCAAAATTGCAAAGAAGGCGAAAAAACGGGGTTAAAAGTGCCTTTTACAAGTGTGACTATGGTCGTGTGGGCTTTAAACGCATTCTGTCGTCTTGCGGGTTCGATTCCCGCCTCGCACTCTGGAAGAGCCTCGGTGGCCCATGCGGTGAACACTAGCATAGCAAGGGGCCGGTACCTCTAGAGAAAAAGGTTCTCTAAGTACTTAAGGCTGTTGCTCTTGGTGGTTCGGAACCCACCTTAAACTGTAGGTCCCCATCCCACCACCAAGTAAGTGTGTGGGAGGTGTGTTAAGGATAGAGAAGAAGGTGCAAGAAAAATGTAAATCCTTAGGGGACACATTAGAAGCTTCCATCCATTAAGTACCTTTTACAACTTGGTCAACTTTCGACCGTCGTATTTCGTGAAAAAATGCACGAATTGTTTTGAAAAAAATCGAGTAGTTTGCTTGAAGTTTTATTGAGAAGTACATTTTAGAAAAATTCGAAAATATAACTTTGGTGTAGGTAGTAAATAAAAGCGAAGGATGATAACTCAGCTTCTTATCAAGCTGGAGGCTCTACTGAGGCTTAAAATAAAAAAAAAAAAACAAATTCAGTGGTGCGTTTTTTAAAACACAGTCAATTAAATGAATAACTCGCTATCACACATAATTTTTTCTGTTTTTTTTTCTACGGCAATCGACCTCAAGTGTAATCGATACCCATTTAACCAGACTTACAAAAGTTGAAGAAAAAAAAGTACACCAGGGGCGTAGATGCATTTTCAGACTCTACAGAATCTTTCTTTTGTAGCCACAAATAATTATTCGTATCGTTCTAAAAAATAATTTTGTTGTTGTTAAAAAAATGTGTTATTTTCTTACAAATTGAATTATTTTGTGGAAAATTCGTTTTTTTTTGCTTCCGTTGAATTGTTCTTGATTTAAAAGTAAAATCGTTTTTTGTAGCAATATCATTTATTACATCCTTTGTTAGAATTCACGGAGGAATTCATCTTTCAGGCTTGCAAATTCATCTGTGTACTTGATTGAAAGTTGTACATATTTGTTATACATTTTTTTTTAATTCATTAATTAAAAGTACTTTTTTAAATATATCTGTTTTTAGCAGAAAATTCAACTATTTAATTGTAAATTCATCTATTTTGATGAAAATTCATATTTTTGAGAACCAAATCCATCTGTTTGGTTAAAAATGCTACTGTTTGATTAAAAATTACTCTTTAGTAATTAGGGATTCAACTATTTTGTTGAAAATACGTTTTTATGTTAAAAATATATTTTTTAAGCAGTAAATAATTCAACTAATTTATTGTACATATCTTTTGTTTCAAATCCGTATTTTGCAAGAAAATACATATTTCTGGTTAAAAAATGCTAGTCTTTGGTTGAAAATTACTTTGTTGTAGTTAGTAATTCAACTATTTTGTTGAAAATTCGTTTTTATGTTGAAAATATATTTTTTATGTAGTAAAAAATTCAATTCATTCATTGTAAATTCATTTGTTTTGTTGGAAATTTGTTTTTTTTCATGAAAACAAATTTTTTTGGTTACAAAATGCAACAGATGCTTTGACAAATTTATCCTTTTTCAATTATGGAGAATAAAACCGCCTACTTATTTGCACTCTTCGTACTCAGTTATTAAAAAAAATTCCATGTTTGACAAGTGCGCATAGGTGATTTTCAACGAAACAGTTGCTATTTCAACTAAAAATTGATATTTGACACATGTGTCAAGTGTCAATGCTCACTTGTCAGTTATAATTGTGATACCAAATCGGAATCATTTTAATGAACTGAATATCGGTCTGCTGCAAATCAGTCTGATCTAATATCAAAATGAAAGTAAAATCCCAGGATTTTCCCTGTTAGTTTGAAAAGTGAAGAGATTATGTCTTAGCGCTTAGACGTACAGATTTGCGAATTCGTGGATATTAGCTTTCTCGTATACCAAGTATCGGAGTAGGCTTCAGTATATCAACTGTAAATCAAAATTGTTCAATACAAACTTTAGTCGCATCAAGAACGTCTTCCTGCTTACTTAAAGTCAGAGAAGCTTTTACGCCAAAGCTCTATTTCACGACGTTAAGCATTTTTATGTAAAGAAGTGGTATAATATGAAGGGATATATTTTGTCACGTAAAATGGGACTCAGTTCAAAGTGAGAGAAACTGGAGTGCAAGGAGATTGTGAATTACATATTGTCGGTGAAAAATTGGCCCTCGTACAAATTGTGGGCCAAATACGATTTTCAAAGTTATAATTTGATACTTGCTGTATGCTCATTGATGCAGGTGATTAAATGTTCATAGTATGTTTGTATTATGATTTAATAAAGTGGTGAAAGTTTTGTACGTAGATCAAATGCATTTATAATGAACAGTTCTAATAGTGATAATTGAATTACTATACCATTTTATATTCGCTATAATGAGCCTGTAATTATACGAATGTATATCGTAATGTCTCATAAACAATTTTAATAATATTTTTAAATATGTACAAAATGGAAAAACTATATTACAATAAATTGCATATTTCATCTAACATTGATTAGAGAATAATTCATGTCTACATATTAAACTTAAAACTGACAAACTTTAATAATTTAACTTCTCTGAAATTTTAATCTCCAATTGCGATCAACTTTGTACTTCCTGCTTCAATATTTCTTTTCTTGGCGTGCATGTATGCATAGCGTGAGGGGATAGCTGCTTTTTTATTCCAATAGATAAATTAAATAACAAAGAAATTTATGTTTTTCTTTTAACGCGAAAGGAGCAAAGCTTCTGTCGGCGGTCCCGCGACCGCTCTCTGGTTTTATCGTACAAGCTTTCGATAATTCTGCAGAGTTATTTACTATCTAGCTTTTATTTACTGGTGTGGACAGCTCAAATGGACATTACCAACTTTTGGAACCTTCTGCCGATTTCCTTGGAAATTTCAGGGTACTTCAGAAAACAACGACATATACGGCTTCTCTTGGTTTCAGCGATTGTCAAAATGCAACAATTGAGCAAGGAGACAATGATCGAGTCGTGTAAATTGAACAAAGTGCCTGCAGTCATCCATAAAGTAAAGAGGAAATTAAAGTTCTCAGCGACGGCATTGAGGAGTACATGGAGATTGAAGTAAGTGATGCGGAGAGTGACGCTAAGAGTTAAGAAGATTCTGCCATTTTCGACGACCCTCTTCTCGAGGGGGCAGATGTACAAGATTTTCGTAAATTGACATCCAACGCACATGAAGTCCCTCAAGCTTTAAGTTTGGACAAGAAAAAAGTAGTGGTTAAAGTCAGGTCATATTTTCTAAGTAAAAAGATTAGTGCTAGACTCTCCGGAAACAAAGACTTTGAAAATGTAGTAAAACTAACAGCCGAATGTCTAGGGATTTCAGAGCGTACCGTTAAACGGGTTTCAAAAGAATATGCGAGTTCTGAAGAATTACGAGTGCCACATCAGAAGGAAGGAAGACCACACAACTACGTTGATGATTTCTTACTTGGAGTGATAAGAAGAAAACTGTTTGACTCCTAAATGGCAAAAACATTTCCATCCGTCGAAAAATGGTTAAAAAATTTAATTGAAAACGTGCCAGATTTCCCGAAAATTAGCAAAACGACTTTGAGGAGAATATTGCAGAAAAATAATTTCTCATACCAAAAATTGCAGAAGAATTCCATTTTAATGGAGAGTAAAACAATTGCAGACAAACGAAGGCAATTTCTTGATTACAGTAAATTTAATGGAGAACTGGGATCGAATATTTATTTTCTCGACGAAAGATGGTGCGCTGCAAACCACACACTTGCGATAGGCTGGGTTGAGCACATTTCAGAAGTAGTAGAAAATTACGACACTTACAGAAGCGGCGTTCAAAAAATCGGAAATTTTCTTGGCGGCTTCGTAACTCTGTGTGGTGCTGGCAACAGAATGATCATTTTGCATATAGGCAACGAAAATGGATTTGTGGTGTCCTGCATGAAATGCTTTATTGGAAAGAAAGGTTCGGCTGATTTTCACGACGAGATGAACGCCAAACATTTCGAGGAATGGTTTCGGAATGTCCTGACTTTTGAGAGGAAGAAAAAAAATGAACTTTTGGATCTGTCAAAGCAGTATCGCTGTCCAAGAACTTATTTGCTGGGCAAGTTCGCAAAGAAAATGAGAGTAGACAAAGTGAAGTTACTGTGGCTTCCAGTAGCTCATTGTGAGTTAAATCCGATTGAACTGATTGGGGCTTACGTGAAGAGGCGCGTTGCGAGAGAGAATAAAACTTATAAAATAGTTGATGTGCATAAGTTGTGCGAGGAAACAATGGCTCAACTGTATTAAGCACGCCCAAAAAATTTATGACGAGTATCGGCGGCCATCAACATGAAATCATTAAAGTAATAGGACCACTTCTTATAAATATTGGAGATGATAGGGATAGTGACAGTAAAAACATCGATGATGTTGATAATGCTGAAAGTGATGATATCGTTGCCAGTCGTTAAGATGTGGATCATGGAATGTATGGCAGAAGCTAATACGAGGAGATGTGATTGCCGTGATGTAAGTAGAAATCTTTTTCAAAGTATTTAAGAATTGCAGAAACATGTATGTTAATACGGTTTTTAGAATCTTGATACATAGACTAATTGCGTAAAAATATTTGTCCTATTGTTTATTTAAAAGAATGGCCAGTTTTAGAAAAAAATTCCTTTCTCATTCAGTTAGAGAAACATTTTACTTTTTTATGATATTATTAAATCCAACTTTAATACTTTGCATTAGCTTTGTTAGATTATCCCGAGGAAAAAAATTCGTTTTATATGTTGAATATCAGTTCATCTTTAAATAATTCTTTTCATATAATTGAATTTTTGATTTCTTGCAACAATTATTCGGAATACGAAAAATATTATCAGACAAACTTTCTACTCTTTGAGTCCCTTAGAGTAACTTACAAAAAGAGTTTTTATGATAGTATTTCGAATATCTTTAAATTTGGCAATATTAGATTTTTATATTTAATTTTTCATATTTTAAAGAATAGCTAAAATAAATCTTACATGTTATGCACCATCTACAATTATTTATAGAAATTATTCTTAGCTTTACAGGCTTTTTACGACCGGGAAAATGAACATTCTATTATTTAACATTAAAAAGAAGAGTTTAAAATCAAACTAACCTTCTTGAGTTTCCTGATCTCTATTCCTATAATAAGTAGGATGTTTTGCTTCAATGCATAATATCTTTTTCAAAAAAAGGTAATTATAGAACTGCGTTGATTCCTGGATTATCACACGTAATCAAAGTTTTCAAGAAAATAAAAACGTGCCACCATAACATTTTTCAATCTATATGTTTAAATATCCTTATAAATCTAACTTACGAAATGCACCTATTCATTGTCCATGTTTTAAAAGAACCCACCATTAAATTTGTTGATTTTTTTGAATATTTGTAGGCTTTAGTAGAGCCCTGCAGCTTCAATAGAAGTTGAGCTAGCATCTGTACTTCTAAATAAAACTTCAAGCTAACTACTCAATTTTTTTCAAAGCAATTCGTGCATTTTTCACGAAATGCGATTGTCGAAAGTTGACCAAGTTGTAAAAGGTGCTTTTAACCCCTTTTTGTCACCTTGTTTGCAAATTTGCATCAAAAGTTATAATCATATCGCGGTCAAATGATGCTGTACTTTTTCGTAATGAAATGAGGATTAACATGTTTTTCATGTTCATAAGCGATTTTTTTATTGAGTTATTCAATTATTTGTAGAGGGGTTTTTTAGTTTAGATAATTTCTACCTTATAGATTTTAAAATTAAATGTCAGGATTTAATGTTTTTAACTGTTTTGCAATTAAATAGTAGAAATTGAAGAAAAAGTTATGTTGCACGAAATTATTAATTTTTAATTGGTTTATTTTAACTAGCTGTAGAAAAAGAAAGTATTTTTTAAATTAAGAGTGATTTATAAGACACATATATAAATATTAGTAAATTGAGCAAACCTTCACATTAAGCTTATCTACTGTAAACACTACTGCAGATTGGATTTTTATGAATCTTCATTGCTGCAGGACAAAATAAAATTTTACGTGTTCTGTTGAATTCGAGGCTGAATTGTATTAGACAGAAAGAGCAAAAAATAAAATAAAACACATATCTAAGATAACAATTTTATTATCTAGAAACCAATAGGAAACAAATAATGATTTTAAAACTTTATATACATGAAAGAAATAATCTATTTCGGGTATTCCTCACCTTTTCTGTTTTACTTATACCGATGGGGAAGAATAATGCAACCGTAACGAATCAAATTTAGGCACTACTGAACTCATTGCTGATTCATTTTGAAGTTTTAAAAAATGAGAAAATTCTAAATAATACATAATCAGTCAGTCCACATCTGTCATTATCAATATTTATAAATATAAGGGTTATTGAAAACTTAATATCCCTTTTCGTATATTGATATTTTACTTACCAATATCATAATATGAATAATTGTAGAAATTAAAACTCGGATTTAAGTGTCAGCCACTTCTAAAATTCCCTCAGAAGTATCGCCTAAACAATCATCGATTCCTTAAGATCAACGAGTTTACATTTTTCTCCTGAACAAGTCACGTGTTTCTGAGGGATAAGCTTAACTCTGTTGTAAGTGAATTAGTTATCGTATATTTTTAATGTTTTGTACTCACATTTTCGTCGCTTAAATAACCGATTAATGATAATTCATCGTTTTCAGGTATTAGAACGGTGACACATAACCCGATCCCCTTTTTGTTTCCTATTGTGTTACCGTATTTGCTGGAGTACTCAGTTCATTTTCATGCTTTGCTGTGTAAATAGCAGAAACGTCATTTTGGAAAATTTTCCTATCCCCAATACTTATTTGACTACAATTTTCCACTTAATTCGAATTATCGACATTTCCTGCCTTAGAGGGTCGGTTGGAGTTGTATTTAGCCTTGCGAACTCTTTGAACTCTATCACTGCCAGCTGCCCTGTTTCTTCATTTAGGAGCCAACAGATTGAAGACTTTCGCACAACAATTATTGGTCTTCCACTAGAATCTCTAACTTTAGTAAAAGGACTAGCTTCATTCAAAAGGCCTGACTGATTCCGAGTAATCTTTCAATTCTAATTTTCCTTAAACATTACAGAACATTGTAAAATCTTTTAGAGTTCTGAGGACGTAGTTTCGGGATTTGGTAAACTTCGATCCATACAAGAGGTAAATGAAACGTTTTCGCTACTGCAGGCCATTTCCTCAATCCCTTCTTCATCCTCTGTTATCAGTGTAAAAAACTAGATCTTCGTTTTCCGATGTACACTGCATATCAATGTCTTCTGCGGCAGTTGTAGTCCCGAGAAATTGCAATATAGCGTGTGCATCTAATTTTGCGTAATTTAGGTTACCTGTTACTCCAGTATTGTGCGGAGTGCCAGTAGCAATATATCACTCGCCAGGTTTATAAATGAAAGATCGGTGTCTTGACACTCAAATGAAGCACTGGCGAAAAAAACTCTGGCAAGTTTGATTTCCAAATAACCAGGTTATTAACGTTTCTGGTGCCTATTTTTGCTCACTTTCAATGATAGCATTTATTAGATAGTTAACATTCAGTTCTACACATAAGTACGCATTTCTCATAATGAATTCTTTTTATCACTGAGTACTTTGGCAATTTGCATAACCACGCCTTCCACATCCGAAGAACAAAAAACGCAGTATCAAATGTAATATACGCATTCCTTCATAGTGATTGCTTGACAAAGTTAACAGTTTACCGCATTTACCATTTTTTAGTTCGCAAAGTCTCATGATATTAGGCTTAGAGACGCTTAAAGGAAAAAGGAGATAAAGAGGTGAGCGAGAAAGTAGAAGGGTTAGAGAGAGTCGTGATTTCAGCAAGGAAGGTAAAAGAAGATGAAGTAAAACAGGACGAAGAGGAAATTAGAATGTGAAAGGAAAGAATGGGGAAAAGGCTAGAGAACATAAAGGGAAGGTCAGACATGGAAGTAGGTAGCAGGACGGCGGACGGCTGGAGAGAAAAAAGGGGAGTAAGTGGCGGTCGTGGAATTGTAGGGCTGGGACGACAATTTGGAGGTAATGCGAAATAAAAATAGGATAAAGGATAAGGAATTTTTCATCGATCACGAATTAACGCGATAGGTAAGGGACATGCAGAGAACGCTGAACGACAGGGCTAAAAAGGAGAGGAGTGAAGGAAGAACGGCAAAGGTAGGGTAGAGGAAAATAAAAATAGATGAGGAAATATGGGTGTGGTACGAGGAGAAAAAGGTATTAAAGGTGGTGCGGGGGTACTTGTTTCGTAAGAAGTAGGGAGGTGGGGGATAAAGCATGGCGGTGGAGTAGTGAAGCTGCTGTACTGGAACGTAGCAGTGGTAAAGAAAAAATATGAGGATTTCTGAAGGTATGACCAGGGATTCAACATTGTCGGTCCGGTAGAGAATAAGTAGAAAGTAAATAGAAAGAAATGTGAGGTATGGTGGTACTAGGAAGGGACTTTAATGCGAGGATGGGAAGGGAGGAGGCCTCAACAGGGAGGGAGAAAGTTTTAAAAGAAGATCGAAGGATAAGGTAATAAATAAAGAGGGGGAGGTTCTAAGAGACTGGATGGAGGATCGAAGCTGGGCGGTGGCGAATGGTATGAATGGCACGAAGAGGGAGAATACACGTAAGTGAGTAGGGTGAGGGTGTCAGTGATAGACTATGTGGTCATGAATATACAAGGTTGGGAGGAGATGGAGAAATTCGCTGTGGAAGAAAGGTAGAATCAGACCATCATCCATTAAGATTGTGGATAAAAGCCGAGGGTGGCGATAGCGAACTGTCAGAAGCAGTTAGGAAGTGCATGCTCTGAAGGGGAGTCTTTGGAAGAGATATGGGAAGTTCTACAAGAGAAACTGAAAGGTTGTGTGCAAAAGAAGATATTTAGAATGAAGAGCGATTAAAGAATCTGTGAACGATAAATTCTAATTAAAACTCAAGTGCAGATTACTCGTTCTTAATCACAAATAATATTTTTCTTTTTATGTCCTCATTTTCTGAGTCAATGCTTTTAAACTTCAAACTAAAACCTGTGGTCTAATCATTCAGGACTTTTTTGTATTAGACAAAATCGCTTTATTTAATTTTTTAACATCTAACCCTGCCTAATTTGATTTTGTTTTGCTTTTGACTGTGCAGAACTTGTTTTATTCTGTAAATTACATTTTTCTATCTTCATAAAAAAAGAACAAACTACAATTCGTCAAATAAAATCTATTTGACAGTAGTTTATTTATTTGTCTTCATTTTCTCATATGCTTCGTACGAATCCAATTATTATGGATGTTTAAGCTCATTCTGGAATTGAATTCGATTTCCGTAGAGTTCTTAAATCCATAACTGAAATTTAGTGAATAGTTTTCATTTCATTTGATTTTATTCTAGAATCACATATGTCTTTTTAGATTATCTCCCGAATGAGAACGGGTTGAAAATCCTACTCAGATTTCACGAAATGGTGGGATACTTTAAAATGAAAGTTTTTTCACAACCACAAATTTTGTTGAATTAAAAGTGTTTAACATTATTTATTAATATTATTATTATTTGTATTATTTCTCTGCACAAACCTGGACAATATTCTATCACACTTATTTTTATTATATGAAATTTACTCACCATAAAACCTCGGAAGTTGCTGTTAAAACATGGAACTTCCATAAGGTTCCATTGACTCGTATACAGTATACGGACTTCGATTGTAGATAAAAAATTGATGAAAAATCGATTTTCGAAAAAATGGCTCACACTTTTACTCCCACCCTTCATATATGCCCAAGAAAGAACAGTTAACTGTCAGGACCGAAGTTAAACAGTTTTACGTGACCGCGGTCAAACATATAATTAAGAAAATTCCTTCTTTCAAAACTTTTAAATATTTGCAGTGACTTTCACCCGAAAATATCAAACATCGCGAAAGCGGAACTTAAATGTCAAAAATTGCGAATCTATTGACACTTCATGATAGATATTGATCTCTTATCCTGTGAATGGAAACTACGGCAATTTGATTATTGTGTAACATTTATATTAAATAAAAACAAACGAGTTTACAGTCTGATATAGAGTCAAGAAAATCTGACATAAAATTTGTGATGAAAAAAAAGACGAGTGGAAGATTCTCAAACGCTCATAAGCTCATAAGAGCTTCAGTTTTCCATTTTTTGATTATTCTCTTAAATCCATAAAAATGAAAGCTAATATACGATATTGTGTTATTCACCGAGAATTCTAATCTTATTTATAATATTGCAAATGTCTTCATAAATGGTACAAAATATTAAGATAGAATCGTTATTTCAGTATTGTCTTAAATTTATTTAAATTTATAATTAGATAAAAAGAAGTATTACTACGTTAATGGAAGCGTACTTTTTAATTTAAAGACTGAAATTTGGATGACTAGCATTTATTTTATACCTAAAGGGTTGATAATTATATTATAGTTGTATAGTTGCGAGCGAAGTAGTCTTTAACCTGTACACTTACGCTGGTGGATTATATACTCGTATGTATACCATAAACTGTGAGGCCCATGCCATATAGATCCGTCTTTACTTTGTTACAAAGCTTATTATGGGAATTGTATCCTTACAATCCGATCGATTTACATACAGAGATATGTATTTTCTTATTATCACTAAGAACGTTTTCTTACAAAGTTTATAACTCATGGTTATCTGTGCAGATTGAATGTTTTATGATTTATATGCATGCACCGTCTGCAGAAAGCTGGTACTAAAATAAAGACTATATCCAACCTTTAATTCACCTTGTATTACGAACTTATTTGTCCTTAATAATTTTTTTCGTGCCCCATTCTTTTTAAAAGGGTACCCTTTGAACTACAAAAAGTACCCTATGAGTGTGCAGAAAAGTACCCTTTGTTCTCTATTTTTTATCCCAGAGGGACTGTGAGGTTTGCAGCAGGGGAGGACATATAAGAGAATCAAGGTTTAACAGGAACTATGCGTGGATTATGCCAAGGGAGAGAGCGCAATTTTTGTGGGAGAAAGGAGAGAAAGGGAGTCAAAAGCTTATAGCGAGGATGAGATGTGGCTGCATGGAGGATTTTAATAGGTTTTGTCTTGCTATGGCGAAGAGGATGTAAGAAATGTGCGGGAATAAGCGGGATAAGCATTGTGGTATTGATGCATGAAAAGGGAGGACAAAAGGGCAGCAGCATGGGTGAAGGGTGTTTTGGGTAAGATGGAGAAGAAGAGAAGGAAGGAGGAAGAGGAATGGAGAAAGAAATATCGTAAATAGGAAAGGAAGCAGATATAAGGAAAATGTAATTATTCTAAATGGTAGACAGATATAAAGTATTTAAAACAACATTTAGATTCAGACTTGAAGTTGTTTATACCTTTTTTCGACCACTGATGTAATTTCAAAATTTTAATAAGGTTTTCTTTCTTCGCTCTTACGGTTTAATTTAACGCAAACAGAAAAAACTATTCTAGTTTGTTGTTAAGCCTCGTTTTTATTTATTCAACGTTTCGGCTCTCACTGCGGGCCTTCGTCAGGAAAACTTTTCTCTTAAATAATGGTGTTTTTATAATTCAATAAGATTAAAATACAAATAAAATACTGATAATCATAAAAAATATTTGTTTGCTATTAACTGACGTTAATTACGTAGAGTCAGAAATATATTTTTGACTGAAAAATCCATTTAAGATGACGTGGTTGAAAAAACTAACTCTACGTAATTAACGTCAGGTGATAATAAACACAACAAAGTAGGTTATTTGCATTTTAGTCTTAATGTATTATAAAAACACTATTTATGTAAAGATGTAAACTTTCCTGAGGAAGGCCCGCATTGAGAGCCGAAACGCTCAATAAATAAAACCGGTGTTTTACCACAAGAATTATTTTTTATGTTTGCTTTAAATTGGACCGTAAGACCGAAAAAGAAAACCATATTAAAATTTTGAAAATACATCAGCTGTCGAAGAAAAGGGAAAATCAACTTGCAGTTTGACCCCAAATATTAGTTTAGATACTTTATACCTCTCATCTTTTTGATTGAAAATTCAAGCATTCCACTTAAATATTCATAATTTTATTTGACAACTCATCCTCTGGATGTAAAATTGAATTATTTAAGTTGAATATTCGTCATTTTATTTTAAATATCATTAATTTGATTGAAAATGAATTTATTTTGCAAAGTGTTGCTCTTTTGTGTTAAAATATGTTTAGAATGAACTGGATGAATTCAAACAAATTTTTGCGTTTTGCGGAAAATATGAATGTTACGTTTAGTTGGCCGGGAAAATTGAAAAAACTTGACCAGGGAAAACGGAAAATAACTCTTTATAAAAAATCTTAATAATGGAGGTAATCTTGTAATTTGGGTAGAAATTTGAAATTGCGATTAATAATTTCATTTTTAGTTAAAATTTTATGTTTTTTGGGTAACTATCTTTAAGTAATTCACTTGGGGAATGGTAGTCTAATGATAATTCTATCATTTAACTACAGTTTCAGGTAACAAGAGAGAAAACTAATTTATTCATTTTAAATAATCCCGCAGTCAAAAACACATGCGCAGCAACAAGGAGCATTGAAGTGGCGAATACACCGACCATGCATACACGGAAAAAAATATGGGACCAAATAGTCGTCTAGTTTCAGAACTTCTTATTACCAAAAATTGTAGTAGCTTTTCGCTCCGCGCTATGGGACTGATTCGTTCCAATGATCGGCAGAAACATCTACCATCGCTACTATAGTCTATACTAGACTATAGTTAAAGTATACTTTCTCGCTCAGCGAGGCGACTCCGTTTTGCCGATTATGGGACTGATTCGTTCCCAAGCTGGGTGCGCGGATTCACCTA